>CABHPH010129957.1:0-26728 GCA_902168325.1 Peromyscus nudipes | reverse complement strand
TAGATAGATAGATAGATAGATAGATAGATAGATAGATAGATAGATAGCAGACAGAGACAGAGTGGAATATAACTCCCGAGACTCACCTTCCAGTGACTTACTTCTTCCATCTAGTCCCTACCTCCTAAAGCGTAAGTTCTCAGCCAGTGGGTCATGACCCTTTTGGGGGTAGGGGGTGTCAAATGACCCTTTCACAGGGGTCTCATATCAGATATCCTACATCTCAGACATTCACATTACAATTCAGAACAGCAGCAGAATTACAATTATGAAGTAGCAACAAAAAATAACTTTATGGTTGGGGAGTCACCACAACATGAGGAACTGTATTAAAGGGTCACAGCATTAGGAAGGTTGCGAACCACTGTCTTACAGGTTTCACAGCCTCCTGAACCAGTACCACCCCCAAGGACCAAGTGTTTAAACACATGAGCTGGTCAGGGGCGTTTCACACTCAAACCATAGCAGGATATGTGTGTGCATGCATGTTCATCCAGACTTACATTCTTTTTTTTTTTTTTTTTTTTTGAAACAGGGTTTCTCTGTGTAGTTTTGGTGCCTATCCTGGATCTCACTCTTTAGCCCAGGCTAGCCTCGAACTCACAGAGATCCGCCTGATTCTGCCTCCTGAGTGCTGTGATTAAAAGCGTGTGCCACCTCTGCCTGGCTCTTACATTCTTTTAAAATGTAAACAAGTCTGTTTGTTTGAAATGAAGTCTTAACTCGATAGCCCAGGATGCTTGGGAATTTGCTCTGTACCCCAGACTGGCCTAAAATGTGCAGCAAACCTTCTGAATCAGTCTCCTGGGTGCTGGGATTAGAACTGTGAGTCTGAGTCTCGCTTACATGGGCTTTGTATCTACAAGATGGTAAGGTATTGAAGATCGTGCTCACATACACAAACACACACACACACACACACACACTCACACCGCTCAGCACTGCCCAGTACAGTTTCCTCTTCTATCATTTTTTTTCTCATCTGCTATTCCTAAATATTCAAAAACCTTACATACTGCTCAAAGCCGAAGCTCTCTGTGGCTACCCTTGGCCTCCTGTGTCGATTCAGCATCTGGATGCTGGCCATGCTGGCCACTCTGCTAGGCTGTCTCTGGCTCTCACCTTGCTGGATCTGGCTGCTCTCCTTAGCCAGATGGACTCTCCAGAAAGAGTCCACAAATGCCTTACATTTCCTGTTTCCATGACAACCTACATACCATCTTTCCTAATATGCAGTCCCATTTTCTATTTTCTAAATCATGACTTCCTCGCCACCAGTGAAGCTAGAATACCACAGCCTTTCCCAGAGTCTCTCTCCAGTGTCTCTAGTTATTGTAATGCCTAGGGATAATGGGGATAGTGGGAGATATCTTTTAGTAAAAGCTTGGTGTGGAAAGCTGCACATCTAAATTATTTTCGGGAGCTCACTTCTTACAACCCAGAAGACAGGGAGATTGTCCACATGGTGTAGTTATCCCATTACGTGTCTCATTGAAAAACATCTAAATTACACTTACTTTTGTCCTTGTCCTTATTATCTATGTGTGAGGTTGCCATTAGCCAAAATGCCCTTTATTATTTCCAGCCGCCCAACATGATGTGGTCTGTCTTTTCCTCCAGGCTGTGAGAGAAGCCATTCTTAGGGAAATCAAACATTGTAATGTTTTTCTCAAAGAGCTAATGCTGGGGCAGGTAATTCACTACATATATTTTTCTCCAGAAGTAGGTTTTAGGTTATTCTGTTAGGGGATTTGTACATGCCTGTGTGGTTGTTATTAAACTGTGGACAACACTTTAGTGTGTCTCATCTCCCCTAGATTGTAAATTTCTCAGGTGCAGAAGATTAAATATATAATTTCTGACTAAATGCTTTTCCAATGTTCCTCTGACATCTCTGATTGCTAATACACATGTTAATACAAATTTACCTGCACGACATAGTTCAGTAAGGGCTACTGGTTTTTATTATAACATTTGCTAAGTGGTTTTTTTTATTTTTGTTTTTCAGGAAATCATTTGCCAGAAGAATACTGTGAGTATTTTTCCATTTTCAACTTTCCAAAAATGTGTAAATCTTTTCTTTTCCATTAATTAACCTGTTATTTTTTAAATTTTCACAGATTGTTTTTAGTCCTTTTTAGAACTTCTCATATATTGATATAAACACAATTATGTTCTCTAGTACATCGTAGTGAAATATTATAACAATGGGAGACAACACTAATACCTGCTTCTTGTATGTATAATTATGTTTTAGAAAAAACTTTCACAGTACATTCAATGTTATGGGATTATGGTTGATAGTAATAGGCATATAACAAAGCAATATACATGTGTGTATATTATCCATATATATGGATATATACATATAGACATAATCTATAAATATATATAACACATATAGCCCCTGTCCCTAAGCACTGAAGTCTTCTTTGAGATCACACTACAGAATGCTACCCCTTCACACAGAATTAAATTAACATGAAAAGAGATGGAACATTTAAAATTTTAAATTTAAAAAGACTGTATGAAAAATGTACTATTACAGCAGAAATGAGAGCAGCCTTGTGGTCCAGTGGCTGAGCATTTTATCTTAGGAAGTAAGGCAGTGTTTAAGAACCCTAAAACAGATATGCATCTACAATTTAGAGTGAAAATAATGTATGACCTAAGACCGCACATGATTTCCCATGAGATGATGAGATTACCATTGCAATTGATAGTTTTTCCTTGGATCAGAAAATTTAAAACATCTGGTTGACATTTCACCTTGAGGAAGACTCATTGCAGTGTGGATAAAATGTTGCCACTACGAACTCCTATCATTCACATCTCAACAGGAAATGAGCACTTACCTCTCCATGCTTCAATGCAGTATAACACATTTTACTCAGTTGGTATTAATTGAACATGAACTGTATGCCAGGCCCTGGGCTTGGTGCCTACCAAGGAGACTCACACTAGTGGGTGAGAATGAAAACAGTCAGAGGCAGGTGGATCTCTGTGAGTTCGAGGCCAGGCTGGTCTACAGAGTGAGTTCCAGGACAGCCAGAGCTACACAGAAAAACCCTGAAGAGAGAGGGAGGGGGAAGGAGGGAGGAGGGAGGAATGGAGGGGAGGCAGGGGAGAGGGAGAGGAAAGGAAAGAGAGCAAGAGGATGACAACAGTCATATTTGTAACTGTTGCATGAGATAAAAATGTGGGAATGCTAGAGTTTAGCTGTGGAAGAAGACAAGTAAGCGAATAATCAAACAGATACATTTTAGGAAATCAGGGCACCATGCCCTGCTGCAGAGACGGTGGCCATTATTATATCAAGGTCCACCAAAGGAGTTAGCATTCCCTAAGCTTGAAGGGTGGGAAGGATAAGAGGAGCGCATACTTTGTGAGCAAGTTGTCCATTGATTTAGGTTCTGCTGTGATCCAGGCACAGGGTGTCCTTTAAAAGACTGATTTGTGTGCACCTCCTTCAGCAGGTTTGAATGCTGTGGTCATTTCCTTCCAGATGTTTCACTCCATTTCCACACACACTTATGTCCCTTCAGTAGTTCTTAAAGATTGAAAAGCAAGATCAGCACTACTAACTTTTTACAAGAACAAGGATATAATTTATTAGAGTAAGACTAGGCTTTGGTGGCTTTTCTATGCTTTGAATAAGATTAAGGATAGGTTTTTAGATTTTGAGCATCAAGGTTTTATACACGCACGCGCGCGCGCGCGCGCACACACACACACACACACGGGGGGGGGGGGGGGGAATGCATCACATTACATCCTTGTCCCTCTTTCCTGCTTTGGCAGTGGCTTGAGTCAAAGGATTAAGTTGAGTGGGTTGTGCTCTGAGATCCTGGTAGCATCCTAGAAGGACAGTTGCTTTTTCGGTCTTTCTGGTTGGACCCCCATCATTGTGTGAAGGACACCTTGAATTGACTTAAAACCCGAATCTCCACCTCTGGAAGTCCTTCTCATACCCTAACAGAGTCAGGCTCATTTCTGCCTCCCTGCTCACATCCCAGTGCTTCAAAGCCTAACACGCTTCACAAATCATTAAATCTGGCCATAAAAGCATTTGGCACGTCTCATGCTTGCAGTGATCTGTCGCTTAGTTCGTGCAGGTTCCTGGGAAGGTGACATTGGGTGGAGAGCAGGTGTACCACCCTGTGAAGGTCATATGAGAAGGTTAATGTTAATCTCCCCCCCCCCCACCCACCCACCCCCGGCCTGGCAGCATCCACATGCTCTGCATTGAAAGCGTTTGGACTAAAATCTTAGATACACCAACATCAGGAGCTGGATCTAAGGCTGTGTGTCACCTGCCTATGAAACGGAGCCAGTAGCCTCTCTTCTTGTGTCAGAGTCGTGCAAGCACTGAGGTTGTGGTGACAGTGGGGCCATGCTTGCCTTATTCCATGCAAGTACTAAGTTAATGTCTGCTCTTGCCAATTAGGACAGAACGTAAGAGAACACATACTTTCCATGTACTCTGGAGGCTGGGACTCATGAGGCATTTGTCTCATGTCCAGCCTACTGGTCAACCCTTTGTGTGCACTTTTCTCTATGGATTTTCTCTTGGAGATCCCTGACATTTCATCCACCTATATCAAATGATACATGGTCCGTGTTTACATTCCCATCACGTACCCCAATTCCCTTGTGGAAATTTTTTGCTTTCATTCCCAGTCTAGGAAATACAAACTCTTTCAAAATGAGCATCCCATTCCAGCCCACTACAAGTTTCAATCTCGTGAGTGTCTTCCTATAGTTGAGCTGGAGATCGGGTTCTGTGTGGGGTTTGTTACCCAAAGTTCCTCAGAGAGCTGCGTGCTCATCAGGGAGTCCGGACCGGCAGGCTGAAGTCTTGCTTTCTATTGAAGTAGCCATTCTTGGCAAGAAGCCACCTTTGGATTCTACTTTGGCTCCTTCTGCTCCTTCCTGTGTATATGGGACTGCTTCCCTGAGCCAGCCGATCCTTCCTTTAGGTGCTGAGCTCAAAATACTATTTCTCCATTGCTGCTGCTCTGATCTGGTTGGCCAACACAGCTTTCTCTCTCCTTCCCTTAAATCTTGGCTCTTGCTTTTTCAGTCCATCCTGTTGTCCTACCCAGAATGCCAGAGTGCACAGCACAGCCACTGGTGTTGTCTTTCCTGCCCTGGATCCTCTGTTGATTCCCACTGCTCAGAATACGTAGTTTAAAATCTTGAGCTTGCCCCGGTCCCTTCCTTAGGCCCTAAGCCGCAGTGAGATTTGCTTACCAAGGATCGTACAGTGCAGTCCCCTTTATCATTTTCTCATCACTGTTTTTGTTGGCACGGGTATCCCCTCACTTGGCATAATCTGGAAACTGCTAGGTCAGTCAACCCCGGTCTCAGTGGCTGAAGGAAGAAGGCACAGGCTGAAGCTAGCGAAGGGCAGGATGTGCAGGGGTCAGGCTCCTGTGGACAGTGTAAGCCTCACCTTCCTCACAGGCCCTCTGGTGAGGCTTCATGCAGCTGTAGGAACTCATGTGGCATAGGTGTTAAAGACTGGCTGGGAGCTGGTTAGAGAGAGGATGGCGGCTGGCCAGTGAGGAGGTGAGAGTAGTCCAGGGAAGCCAGTGAAAAGCAATTCCAGAGACTCAGCCGGGTGTAAGGGGCATGGACCTCAGTGTTAGCAGAGAAGAGGGAGACAGACAAATGCGAGATTCGTTGCAGAGGGGGTCTAGCTAGGGCTGTGACAGTCTCAGGTGAGTGGGAGACAGGGCAGTATGGACCTGGAGGAAAGCAGCTGTATGCTGGCCTTGCTCCCTGCTCTGCCTTCCCAAGGAAGCCTGTTAACCATGGCTCTCAGTGTTTTGCTCTCCTTGAGTTGTGTCTGACTGAATTTCCGATTCCCTGAAAAATGGAAGTTATGCTTAAGTTACTCTTGTTTTAGCATATATCCTAGTGGCTATGTGTGACAGTGCATACATATTTAATGGCTGCTAATAGATACTTCATCATGTGTAAGTCTTAATTATACTGAAGTAAGCAATTAAGGAAATTGGAAAAATTCTATTTTCATGGGTCATAAATAAGAAATGAATCTTTTCTGTTTCCCATGTCTTTCAGAATTACTATTTAAAATAATAATCTTAGTCACTGAAATAGGACCTGGCATTTTTTATTTATTTATTTTTTTGTCAGTGTGGTGTCCCTAGACAAGCTCCCTATTGCCCGGTGCCTCCTGTCTCCACAGATGTGCACTGGGAACTACACCTTCGTCCCTTACATGGTGACGCCACATAACAAGGTCTACTGCTGTGACAGCAGCTTCATGAAGGGCTTGACGGAGCTCATGCAGCCCAACTTTGAGCTGTTGCTGGGGCCCATCTGCTTACCCCTGGTGGACCGCTTCGTTCAGCTTCTGAAGGTGGCGCAAGCGAGTTCCAGGTAATACCGTGCACCAACACCGGGTGATGGCCATGCCGTGCTGTTCTGCTTAATTAATTGTGTATCTCATCACATGGTCGTATGGTCCTAGTTAAGAGCCAGGAAAGGATGTGCGGGGTCCCCTGAGTGGAGGATAAAAGAGTACGTGTGGTTTTAGTTCATAAGTTCAACCTCATTCACTCGGTTTATAAACAACTTGACCCCCAATCTATTAATTGTGTCATAGTAATGACAAAAGTATGTGTGTGTATGTACATATAGTTTCATAGTAATGACAATTTTATATATATATATATATATATATATATATATAGAGAGAGAGAGAGAGAGAGAGAGAGAGAGAGGTCTATTATTGCTACAATAGAATAAATGTCCAGGGACTTTCAGTATAAAGGGCCAGAACTCTGCAAAAATTGCTGAGAACATAGTTTAGTTAAGAATAATCTTCGGGCCGGGCGTTGGTGGCGCACGCCTTTAATCCCAGCACTCAAGAGGCAGAGGCAGGCAGATCTCTGTGAGTTCGAGGTCAGCCTGGGCTACCAAGTGAGTTCCAGGAAAAGGCGCAAAGCTACACAGAGAAACCCTGTCTCGAAAAACCAAAAAAAAAAAAAAAAAAAAAAAAGAATAATCTTCGGGCCAGTGAGGTAGCTGGGCAACTACTTTGCTGCCAATCCTGACAACCTGAGTTCAGTCCCCGGAACTCACATGCTGGAAGGAGAAGAGGGACCCTTATAAAGTTGTCCTCTGTCCGCCACACCTGTAACATGGCAGACACAGAAGCACACGTACATGCAATAAGTAAAAGTGCAAAATAATTTTCTCGAGACAATATGGCTCTTTCTGGCCTGGAACTTTCTCTGCAGTCTCAAACTCATGTGCCACCATGCCTAGTAAATGGAAATTAAGGAGGGGGGGGGAATTAGTTGTTTCTGTTAGTGGATAATGATACTGAGCCAGAAAGTTATGGTTGTGTTATATTCAGATCATAGGCATATCTATTTTATTTGGGATAATTTCCATTCAAAATAGCAAGATGAAAAATGGAGTTTGGACAGTTTTTGAAATATGGCAGAAATCAGAAAGAAATACATGGCCTCCCGCCTCCCAAATTTCTTAATAATGCCAAATATGCGAGATGTTCCTTCAGCGCATCTTAATGAGCCAAAAACTACTCGTGGACAGATATCATGTATTTCCTGATAAAACTACTGTTTTTGATTGAATTGTTTTCTAGAGTTAACTCTTTGAAATGTATGGTTTTCCACCAGCCAGTATTTCCGGGAATCTATACTTAATGATATCAGGAAAGCTCGGAATCTATTTACCGGTAAAGAATTGGCAGCGGAATTGGCGAGGATTCGGCAGCGAGTGGACAATATTGAAGTTTTGACAGCAGACATTGTCATCAACCTGTTGCTTTCCTACCGAGACATCCAGGTGAGAACGATGCTCAAGGTATCTCTCGGGTAGCATACTGTGGGGAGGAAGGGATGCTCGTGTTGAGTTTCAGGCAGCTAATTAGTAATCCATGTTGCTGCATGGACCTGACTGATAACGTTCCACCCTGTGATTTCATGATGAATGGAAGAGACTCACACATGGTAACTATTGGGGATTATGACATACTCATATTTACTTTTCCTCAAAATTGCTCACATACCCAGCTCTTGGAGGCTGTTTTCTGCTGAGAGACTCAGGCACACCTGTCAGTCAGTCAATAAGAGCTTTATTTTGGCAAACAGCAGAAATTCTTAGTGCTTTCTGAATATATATTTTACTTCCTGAAATTATGCTACTGAAATCGATCATGCCAGGAGCAAGAAATATGCAACTGATTCATTGTAAAATAGTGGTAAAGCCTGTCACATGACACACTGACATACTGTATCATTTCTACTGATATGTCTTAGATTTTTTTAAGTTCTGGAAAGTAGAAGAATATCTCCCAGTGAAGGATGTGGTCTTAGGGTTATAATATGAAATCCAGGTAACTCCCTATCCAGACTCTCGACCCCATGTAAAACTTCACCCAGGAGAGAGGCTCAGTACTTGGAGAATTGTGATAACTGGGAGCCTGTGGCTAGAGGAACTCACTCACATGAGATGAAATCATTTTTCTACTTTCGACAGAAGCCCAGTCAGTTGCCCCCTGTCCCTTAAAGTAACTGATGGAACCCTGTGTGCCAGGAGCCTGGCTGTGTGAAAAGGGCCAGTCATGTTCCTGTGGTTTGTTCTGTTTCTTTGGGTTCTGCCAAATACTGGACCTGTATCTGTCATGCTTACATCCGTGTAACAGGAACTTCTTAGGAGAGACACAACAGTTGCTTCTTGGGTTTTCAAAGGTCTCAACAGATTCTAACTTTGCGTTTAATCCCTTTCTCAGCTTCAGGAGTCTGGCTGTTTGGTTGTTGGACGTTTCTCCTAACGGTATAATTCTGTGCTGTTCTTTTTGTTGAAAGGACTACGATTCCATTGTGAAGCTGGTAGAGACTCTAGAGAAACTGCCCACCTTTGATCTGGCCTCACATCACCACGTGAAATTTCATTATGCGTTTGCACTGAACAGGTAAGATAGTCCCTTCCGGGATGCACCAACATAATGGTTTTGCTCTTTACAGAGTCCCAAAACTTCCCAGCAGCTCCCAACTAGAATAGCGTGTTGTTTCTACCTTAGCCATGTGAAATACTAAAAGCATACTTTCTGATTTCTTTCTGGTTTTTTTTTTTTTTTTTTTAATTTGGGGGACAAGGTCTCACTGTGTATCTCAGGGTAGCCTTGAACTCTTTGATCCTTGTACTTCTATCTTTTGAGTGCTGGTATTGCCAGACCTATAAGACCATGCCTGCCCCCGCCCCGTGTGTGTGTGTGTGTGTGTGTGTGTGTGTGTGTGTGTGTGTGTGTTCAAGTTCTTACATGATGGTATGGTATTTCATGTAACATATACACACTCTCTGTATATTTAAAGCCATATCTAGGTAACTGTGATATCCAACATGATATGATGCTATGTAGATGGTTGTTATGTTGTACTGTTCAGGGGAAAAAGTTCTATGCGTGTTCAATATAGACATTTCCCCACATATTTTCAGTGAACATTTGATTGAACCCACCTGAGACCTTACAAACGTGTAGGACTCCCTCAACATCACATGGTCCTTCACACAATGATTAGCTGAAGTATGTGGATAGTTATGAGGAAGTTAATGGTGTCCTCACTCAGAGACCGTTGTCCCCAGGACTGCTGGGAACATGATTAGTGATGACCGAAACTCTGCCGGTGACATTTGACATTAAGTGCCCACAAGCCTGTCTGAGTCACTGTTGACAGAGCATCTCTATGTCCTACTCTGCCTTTGTCTACATCATTGCACACCTCAGTTTGGATTCCCAGCTAAAGTCATCCAGGAGGGTCATCCGTGCGCTGACCACGGATGGAGCTAGAGTCCTGAGCGGTCCAAAAATGACTGAGCTGTGCTACACTCATCTTTCCTGGTGACAGGGGTGACTATACATGTTGCTGCCGAAGAAGATGTTGTAAAACAAAATAAAAGAACGGGATATCTAATTTATATAGAACTCACTGTGTATCACATATGCCTTGAGTTCCCTCATTTTACAGCTGAGCCCACTGGAATTGAGTAATTGTCCCCGACGGCTCCCAGTAGACACATGCTGTTCTCTAGAAAACCAGCATGATGCTCAGCCAGAACTTCTATGGTTCCTTCTTTGCCCAGCTAAAGAACTTGCCAACTTTACCAGCAAGTGTAGAATGAAAGCCCTTTCTATCTTGCATTTGTTACACAGCCTTTATATCCAAAGATAACACCTCCAGGGCTTACCTGCTCTGTTTTCAAACACATCCCTTTGGTTTTTTTTTTTTTTTTTTTAAAGTAAAATGTATTTTGAAACCAAGTGAGAAAATTCTACAAATGCCTTAGAATTTTGCTTTGTGTGTTTTGTCTCTCTTTCCAAAAGTAACATACAATGGAATGAAAAGTGTATTTGTATAAAGCAATATTCTAAATTCAAGATGTTTAGTACAGAAGGTAAAGAGGTATTTTATGAGCAAAAGATCTGAAATAGTAGTTGAGAATATGAGAATACATATGATTTTTAAAATAATAATTTTATTTGAAATGACTCTGTATACCATGTAACTTATTCATTTAAAATGTCATATATCTTTGATTTTATCATATTAATTGAGTTATATAACTGTCATTCTACAAATTATGGAATTTTTTTCACCCTATAAAGAAACCTACCCATTAACACTCACCACACCTCTCCCACACCCCAGATCCTCCTGAGCCTGGCAACCACTAATCCCCCTTCTATCTCTGTTGATTGCTATTTTAAATATTTCATACGAGTGCAATCATATTGTTTGTGGCCTTTTGTGACTTATTTTTTTACTTAGCATAATTATTTTCATCACAGAAGAAATGTAAAGTATGGTTTTGAGAATTATCTACATCTATTACTTAAAAATGAACTACATGGAGCTCAAGGCTGGTCTCCATAACTCAGTGAGTTCCTGACTCAAAATAAAAAAATATAAAAAAAGACTAGGGACATAGCTCGGTGGTAGAGCGCTTGTGTAGCATGCCTGAGGCCTCATATTCAAGTCCAGTACCATAAAAACTACATAAAGCAACTTTAGATGCTCGCCACATGCAGAAACCAATCAACGATTGGATGGATTTGAATTTGGTATTATCTGTGAATTAGTTTGCTCATTGTTTTGGAAGAAAAGCCTTTGAAAAATGTACAGAGTTTCTCATTATTTGAGGTAGTTGGTTATGCTCCATTCAAGGTCACAGGGTTCATATTACTATTCCACCAACTTGAGCCTTCTCATAGGCAGCAGGGAGATTCGGACTCCAGATGGGTAGGTACAAGTCCATCATATTGATCAGAAAAGCAACTCACAAGAGATCCTTGATAGACCCAGTAGACATGCATTAGGATAAGACAGCTTAAGGCAAGGTCCATAGAGGAACCTAGGAATCAAGATGTTTTTATTCTGCTGATCTTTACTGATGTGAATCAATACATAAAATAGAATTTTTAAAAGGCAATTGGTCTATAATTGCTTTTGTGATCTCTATGGAAACAATGTTCTCTACTTTAGGAGAAATCTCCCTGGAGACAGAGCAAAAGCTCTTGACATCATGATTCCCATGGTTCAAAGTGAAGGACAAGTTGCTTCAGATATGTATTGCCTCGTTGGCCGAATCTACAAAGACATGTTTTTGGATTCCAATTTCACCGACACGGAAAGCAGGGACCATGGAGCATCTTGGTAAGACGGGAATTACCTGTTTACTCCCAGAGTCCGTGGTACATAAAGCTGCGTGCAGACGAGAGGGGGAAAACATTTTCTTTCTGTCCTTTTGATTGTGTATTTTGAGCTAAATTTCGATTTTCTAACTTTAGTGCACAATTTTATGAAATTCATTTGATATGGAAGGGTGAGTTTGCATAAATTAGATGGGAAAAGTTAAGGATATTAATTTGATTTGAAATGTATACCATGAAAAGCAAAATATAATTTTGTAAGAAAAATATAGAAAAACATCCAGAGATTTGAAGGAGTAGATAAAGCATACAGGTTTGTGGATAAGCAAGCTTAATATTTTAAAGGTTTTAATTGTTCCATCAGAGTTTACCATGTGATTTGATTTCTAGAGTTTATTTGAAAGAATAAAGGGCCAAGAATAGGCAAAGCAGTTTTGGAGAACAGATGGAGGGATTTGCACTACCAGACAATAAAGCTCACTATAAAACTAAAATAATGAGATTGTAGTACGGCTGTAGCCTGGGCAAGGGAAACACTGGAGCAGAATGGTTTATATGCACGAGACTAGGTTTAAGACAGGGTATGCGAAGCTAATGAACCAGAGGAGGGAATGGCCCTTCATTAGTGGGCTAGGAAATGCATTTATCTCTCCAGAAAAGCAAATAAAGTTGGCTCTCTATTTTCTTTTCTTTTTTTTTTTTCCTGGTGGTAGGTAGGATTCAAACCCAGGGCCTTTCTTATGCTAGGCAAGCCTAAGCCACAGCCCAGGCCAGGACCTCTTCCTTAAGCTCTGTGCATAAACTTTAGTTCTAAGTGAATTGCAAAAATTTAATTCTAAGTGAGTCAAAAGATCCAAACACACACACAAAAATGTGTTAAGGAAAACACTTTTAGTATAAGATCTGTAAATTACGTTTATGGCTTTGGGTTAGGAATGAATTTCTTAAACAAAGCTTTAAAATACTAAACAAACAAGCAAGGGAACCCAAACAAAAGCAGAGAAGCAAAGATTCTGAAGAATGGACCTTGTTAAAATGTGCTGCTGCTCCCTTAGGGTTCTGGCTTTGGGGAGGGTCTGACTGGCTTCTGTTGTGCTGATCTTCCTGCCAATGACAATTATAACTGTTGGGAAAAGTTAGAAAGCAGTGAAGAGTGACCAGAGGACCAGAACCTGGAGAGCTCCATGAGCTGATTCTTCCCCTAGACCCCTCTCTGGACTGCAGGGCAGGGGACCTTTGGAGCTCAAATAGAAAATCACAGTCTTAAGTCTAAGTTGTTGACATTAGGTGGCCAGAGTTCCTAGAAGTAACCCCTGAGTAATGAGCATGCCACAGAGGGAGGAGACCCAGAATCTGCATGTGTGCTCCTTCTTGGCTGGACCCTGAGTATGTGTGCACAGAGTGAAACCAAAGGAACCTCCCAGGAAAGTGGCAGCCTAAGACCCTAGAGATGCACAAAGTTTCAGCAGCTGCCCCCCACAGAGGGGACAGGGTTTTGAGTTTGAAGTCACTGGGTTAGTGAATCTCAAACTTTCAATTGAACTCTAAAAGGCCAAGCCTTAGCATGACGGGAGTGTAGGAAGTTAAGACCATCACAGAGCGGTGCTAATCAAACTACAACCCAGCCTCCATATGCTAAGAAACATCACCAATGCTTTATTTGCCTCTTGCAACCTCTGGTGGTTTGAATGAGAATGGCCCCTATAGGCTGGCCTATTTGAGAAGGACCAGAAGGATTAGGAGGTGTGGCCTTGTTAGAGTAGTTGTGGCCTTGGAAGAGGGAGTGTGTCACTGAGGGTGTGCTTTGAAGTTTAAAAAGCCCACACCAGGCTTTGATATCTCTCTCTCTCTCTCTTCCTCTCCCTTCACCCCCCTCTCTCTCCCCCTTCCCTCCCTCTCCCCTTCTCCCCCTCTCCTTTCCCCTCCCCCTCTCATCCTCCCCCTCCTCTTTCTCTTTCTCTCTGCCTGTAGTCTAGGGATCAGTCTATAAACCTCTCAGCTGTTACTCTGGTGTCATGCCTGTTTGCTTCCTGCCATAATGATCATGGACTAAATCTCTAAAATTGTCAGCAAGCCCCCAATTAAGTGCTTTCTTTTATAAGATTTGCCTTGGTCATGGTGTCTCTTCACAGTAACTAAGTCAGAAGTTGGTGCCGGGGACTGGGGTATTGCTGTGACAAGCCTGGCCATCCTGTTGTTGGAGGAATGTGGATTTGGGACTTGGGACTAGAAAAGTGTTGAATGCTTTAAGTGGGACTTCATGGGCCCTCCTAGTAGGAACATGGAAGACAGTAGTGCTGAGGGAGATTTGGACTGTGCAGACCCAGCTCAAGAGGTTTCACAGGGGACGAATATTAGCAGCTGGCCTAGAGACCATTCTTGTGATATTTTGGCAAAGAATGTAGTTGCTTTTTGCCCTTGTTCTACAAATATGCCTGAGACCGAATTCAAGAGTTTTAGATTAATGTCATTGGCAGAGGGGATATCAAGACAGCCTAAGTATTGACTGTGTCTGCAACCTGTGAAAGGAAGCAGTCTGAGGGATTTCCTAGTCTTCAACAATGGAAGGCTTATGCAAATGTTTTCAAGGAGTAGGGCAGGTTCCAGCTCTAGCAAGCAGGAGAACTTGGCAGCTTTGGCCATGTGATTTTGGCTTTAGAGTCGAGGAGGTTACAGGAGTAAAGGGTTGTGGACTTCCTCCACCAGTTGAGGAAAGCCACTGAGGCCAGATGTGTGTCAGGGGAGTCCCTGCATGGATGCCTGGAGAGGCTATTAACATGATGCCATGAAGGGTAAAGCCTGATTGTGTTGCGGATCCCAAGGTGTTGGAGATGCCAGAGTCCTGGGCTACCTGCCAAGGTATCTGCTGGCAGGGTGTGGAACCACCCCAAAAGAGAGAAATGTGTTGCAGTCAAAAGAGCTGGAAGGAGATTGGAAGAGCCATCTAACACAGAATTTGGAGTTTACCCAGCTGGGTTTCATCTTGCTTTGGTGCAATATTTCCTCTCTCTGCTCCCTTTACTCCTTTTTTTTTGGTTTTTTTTTTTTTTTTTGGTATTTTTTTTTTGGTTTTTTGAGACAGGATTTCTCTGTATAGTTTTGGTTCCTGTCCTGGATCTCACTCTGTAGACCAGGCTGGCCTCGAACTCTCAGAGATCCACCTGGCTCTGCCTCCCGAGTGCTGGGATTAAAGGCATGCGCCACCTGGCCCTTTACTCCCTTTTGTAATGGTAATGTATGTTCTGTGTCATTGTGTGTTAGGATGGGATCTGCTTTTTGATTTTGATTTTATAGTGGGTTAAGAGATTGCCTTGAGTCTCAGAAGAGACTTTGATCTTTTGAACAGTGTGGATACTATGAAAGACTATGGGGACTTTTAAAGTTATACTAAATGGCTTTTGTGTTATGGTATATGGCTACAAGCCTATAGGGCCAACAAGTGGAATATGGTGGTTAGAGTGATATTCCCTACGGACTCATGTATTTAAATGCTTAGTCACCAGGGATGGAAATATTTGAGGAAGATTAGAAGGATTGGGTGTGGCCTTGTTGGAGGAAGTCTGTCACTGGGAGTAGGTTTTGAAGTTTTAAAAGCCCATGCTAGGCCCAGTCTGCCCCGCCCCCAGCTGCCCTGCCTGCTGTCTATGGGTCAGTATGTAAAGCTCTCAGCTGTTGCTCCAGTACCATGCCTGTCTGCTTCCCAACATGATGATAATGTACCAACCTATAAGGAAGCCCCGACTGAACGCTTTATTTTATGAGTTGCCTTGGTCACGATGTCTCTTCACAGCAATAGAACAGTGACTAAGACATAATCAAACTCTTAAGAAAAGAGAGAATCCAGACTCGGCAACATATCCATTATTACAACGTATTTATTTCTCCATGAAATGTTACTGAAGATGTGAAGAAGTAGAAAAGTATGACCCATGATCAAGAGAAAAGCCAGGCATAGAAACACGTCCATGGGGTTGGTCATGGTGATGGATGCATGACTGGAATCCCAACACTCAGGAGGCAGAGACAGCAGGATCAGGAATTCAATGTAAGTCTTAGCTACACAGTGAGTTTGGGACCTGCCTAGGCTTACATGAGACCCCATCTCAGATGAAGGAAGGATGGGAGGGAGAGAGGGAAGAAGGGAGAGAAGGAGAAAGGAAGGAAAGAAAGAACCAACTTATAGGCAAGACAAATTTTGGAACTGTGAGAAGACAAGGACATAAAAACAATGATAAAATGTTAAAGAATATACTTGAAAAGATGACTACAATGAACAGTAGTATGATAAATTATGGGATGGAAAGATGTAAAAAAGAAAAAAACAAAGATTCTAGAGCTGAAAAATCCCATATTAGCAGTTAAATACCATAGGTTAGGACTAATAGCACATAGGTCAGATATAATGTAAGAAAAGTCAATAACCTTGAGAATAGGTTATTCAAAATTGGCTTGGAGCAGAGGGAAGAAAAAGATTGAGAAAGAAATTAATAGTCTCCATGACCCATGGAGAGCCTCGCTGCATCTAACATAACTTTTAATTTGAAGTTCAAGAGGGAAAAAGATTTGAAGCATTAATGGCTGACAGCTACTCCAGTTTGATTAAATGGATGCACTCTCACCCCACAAGTTTAGACAGCTCACCAAGACACTCACAGACTAAACAAAGGAAAGCCTCTATTGGTACATCATAGTAAAACTGCTAAAAATCAGAAATGCAAAAAAAATGTCCTAAGAGTAGACTAATAGAGGCTACATTCTCTAAATGGGAGGGCATAGTTCTCATCAAAGGAAGCCAGAACACAGTGGACTGGCACTGTAAAGTTCTGGAAGAAAGGAAAGGTCAACAGAGGATACATGCCCAATGATGGTTTCCTCAAACATGAAGGTAAAATGCAGGTTCTGGGCAAATAAATTTCGATGTCTTTTGTTGACAGCCAATCTTCATTAGAATGTTACAGGGAATTCTTCTGGATGAAGGGATACTTGGATATATAGGAAAGACTACAGAGCCCTGAAAATGATAAATATATGAATAAATGTAAAAGGTACCAATAAAGTGAAGAAAATAAGTCTGAGATATGCAATGCATATGACCCATATAGGACTGTATTCAATATGTATGGCCTGGCCTAAAATTACTTAAGAAAAAAATTTAAGTGAGCATAAGATATAAATAGATCATTTGTAAAAGAGAAATTACAATTGTCCAACAAATACTTTAAACATATAAAAATAAAGGCCTTTTATCGCCAAAATGATGGCATACAAATTTATACTATTCAGATTTTCCAAATTTTATTATCTGACAATATCAATTTTTGGCAAGGATGATAAAGAAATGTGAGCACCAATCACATGCTGGGTGGGTATTCAGTTTTATAACCACCTGGAGATATTGACGTTACCCAGAGAAGTTAGCAACTTGTTGACTCTAGATACAGCAGATGAATACATTTAGAGAATGTTGTGGCATAGAAAGCCTTTTTAAAAGATGAACAGAGACAGGGGGATGTGTAGCTCAGTGGTAGTGTGCTTAAATAAGGCCCTGGGTTCTAGTACTAATATACGCATATATACGTGTGTGTGTGTGTGTGTGTGTGTGTGTGTGTGTGTGTGTGTGTGTAGCTGACCAAAATAAGCAAGTGACAATTTTTTGTGTGTTATTTATAGGAGTTTTTAATGTTATGGAAATATAGAGTCAGTATAGATACATGGATGGGTATCATAATCTCCAAGTCCAGTATAATGGATACCAATAGAGAGGGAGGAGTTGAATGAGATCTGGGAGTGATTCACGTGCAATTTTAAGTATATGTAATACATTTCATTTGATAGGCTGTATCAGTGCACTGCCTATATTGTCCTTAGCACTTCTTACTATTCCTAAAATATTCACCAATTAATGCATATTTTTCTGCGTGCAATTATATTGGTATGTCTCTACCTGTATGTATATTAAAGGAAGTTGACTCTTCAGGAGGTCCTAATTGATAGCCAATTACACAGTGTTAATATGGGAAGCTGAAATAATCATAGTTAAAGTTTATGGCACCCTAGTGGCTTAGAGGGAGACCACAAACACAGCAATGCCTTGAGAGCCTGGGTAAAACCAAGAGGACAGTGATTTCCTCGAGCATCATGGGAAGCTGTGGTTTGGAATTTGGAGTTTGTACCTCAAATGATTCCTATAATGCAAAGAGTTTCGTTGTGTCGCTTAGCCAAGTTTTTTTTCCCCTCTCCCATTACAAAAGAGTGATGTAACTACACAGCATGCTTATTATTACACGATTTACACGTTAGAAGACTCATCATGGTGGGGGATTAGCAGCGGTTGTTTGGGGAGCTTTGAGCCCGGGATGAATGCTTGAATATGGCAGAAATAGTGTGCCAATAATGCCCGCACACACCTGGTCTTCGTGGTCTGTGAATTCAAGCGCATGAGGCACAAAGTAGAAGAGTTTCCTCTCTAGAAAACAGGAGTTTGGACTACCGAGAGACACAGCAAGGCTGTGCTAACTTCACCTAAGGAAAGCAGAGATTTTTCTGTCTTCTTTTGGCTTGGTTTCAGTTTAGCTGGTTCATTTTTCATGTTTCCTGTTGAGCCCAAGATCAGCTGTCTTCTGGAAAGCTTTGTGGTCAAGGTCTTTGAGGGCCAGCCAAAGATGTCTGTGTTTTTATGATTACATTCTAAGCTACCTCTGAGTTTTCTAGTAAGAATAGGGAAGGCTGCTGAAAGTCCGTAGACTCAGTGGGAGACCTTAGGAATTGATCTTTTATCGTGTCCTGATTTATTTAGTAATGGGAAAATGTCACCTCACCAGAGTGCCTGCCCATAACTTCCCTTGAGAGTTGTCATATCTGTTCATCCTGCTAGACACTAAGACTGGCCCCGTTTTAAATGGCTTATTTTTAAATGTTTATACACTATTTATTTAGCTGTTGCATTTTCTTACTGTTTCAATCCATCTTGAAGGGTGTGCCCTTTTCTCACTAACACTGACCCTTGCCTCGCTTTCTGTTGAAAATGAAAGCCTCCCCATTGGGGTTCTGACATTAAAGGGCACTGCTGATTTTACCCGAGTACCTCATCAGCTGTGCCCAGCATTACACCTGCCCTGGGGCCTCCATCCCAACCGATGTCTCAACTGACCTTTTTTCTTGAGTCATGATCATCTGAGTCTTCCCTTGTCTCCTGCAGGTGCTGAGATTAAAAAAATATTCAGTGTCATAGCAAGCAGTCTGTCCCTCAAACCTTGAGTCATAGCCTGAATCATTTTGTGTTTGTTTGAATAAACTGTGATCCATGCACCATAGAAAGTTTAAGGACAAGAACTTCAACTCAACAAAAGAGGCCCCCAGGCAGTTGGGATGGCAGTGTTTCTGCCCCATGGTGGAAGGGGGAAGTTCCAGCCTCCCATATGTATATCACCTGATGCAAGGGCTGTGCATGGCATCCTCTCCCTGCCCTGGGGACACTCCAGTGCACAGCTATTTTCTGAGGGCTTCAGTTGGAGATTCAGAAATACAAAATAAGAAAAAAAGGAGAGTTTTGTTTCCTTTTAATTTTCCACCCTATGATTTGTCATTACAATAGACTCTGGTTTTTGAATGTGATGTGACACAAAGGATAAGGTTGGAATGGATCCACATCTTCATTCCAGTGCTGATTGAAGCATTACAAAAGAAAAGATTGTTTACCATGTTTTTCATGGTCATTGGCTTTGTTGTTTTGTTCACTGAAGCCCTTGAGGTTGGCTGGAATAATGTTACTACATTCATGTCTTGGTATCCATGGGGAATTAGTTACAAGACACCCAAGGATCCAAATCCATGGGGACTCAAGTCCTTAGATACAATGGTATGGTGATTGCACATAACCTATGCAAGCAGCCCCTCCATCTACCCGACTTGTCTGTACCACTTATAAGAAAAGAGGACTGATCACCCCGCCACAGAAGTACTAATTGGCAGGATTATCACCATGACTCTTTTAAGATCTTATCTTCAAAGAAAGAACTATGAAATAGTTGCACTTAATTCTTATGTGGCACAACTGGCTCAGAACACTGTCTTGTTTATGTCTTTGAGCATGCATTTGAGCTCTCTGTTTGGGATTTCATCTAATTCACTCTCCTAGATGACATCGCTATAGGACTGATAACCTTTGGAGAACTTGTGTTACCATAGTTTTGTGCTTCCTATGTAACTTTACTGGGATTAATTGTGCATCTGGTGTTAATTCTTTGCTTGGTGTCTTTTGTTTGTTTGGGTTTTTTTTTTTTATCAGTTATATTCTTTCCAGTGAAGTTGTCATGCGTAAGTGGGACTCAGATGTGGTAGATTTGTGAATGCAGTTCAGAAAATAATTCTTCAGACCAGAAGCCCTGGGTGGCTTGTGTTAGCATTTTGGTATTTCTTGAGAAGGATATTAGCTGGCCAAACAACCACAGCTATTTTCTATAACCACAATGCAATTGTTGGACTAGCCAATCAATAACAGCGGCCTCTTTGACTTCAATAATTGTTGGAGGATCAAAACATTCAACTTTGTTTTCATTATCTCTTGGCAAAGGGGCAAAGAGATCAGACTGTTCTGATGAAGGTGCAATGTAAAAGTCACTCCTACACTGGTCTTGGGAATATAAATCGACAAGACCTTTCTGGGATGCAGTTTGGCATTGCACATCTAGAGCTCTGAAATAATTCATGTTCTTTGATGCAGTGATGTCATCGTGAACATATCCTAAAGAAATAGCAGATACAAAACAAGAGATTGATTTATAGTGACATCCACTACAGTGAATTTGTGGTAACAAGAAATAAGAAACCTCAATGTTAACAAAAAGAAGTTTTTTAAAATGAAGGATAGCATTTTGTTAAGGTGGACTGTCATTCATTCAAAGTTTTAGGGCTGGATTTTTTTTTTTTTTTTGTGTGTGTGTGTGTGTGTGTGTGTGTGTGTTTTGTTTTGATGGTGGTGATACAAAATATACTTTAAAGGAAATTTACCACCTGAACCAGTTTTGAGAGTACAGTTCACCAGCATCGAGGACATTCTTACTGCTGTGACTTGTCACCACGACCCATCCACAGACCTCTCTCCATCTTACAAAACTGAAACTCTGCACCCATTAAATAACATCCATTCCTCCCTTATCTGAGCCCCTGGGAACCACGATTCTACTTCCTGTTTCTGTGACGCTATTGGAGGTACCTCATATTTGCTGTGTGATTATGGTAGCTGATCTACCATCCTATTTTCAAAGTTTATGCATGTGATAGCCTATGCCAGCATTCCTTTCCATTTAAAGGCTGAATCATAGTTCTTTACATGTACCTACCACATTTTGTTCATCCATCTACAAACAGGTTGATTCTGTCTTTTGCACATTGTAAACAATGCTGCTATGAATATTGATATACAGCTATCTCTCTAGGGATCTCCATTTCAGTTCTTTTGGATGGACACACTCAGAAGGAAATTGTGGCTTTGGAAAAATGTTTCTGGTGACATGTGTCATGATATATCAAATTAAAAAGCAGATTATAAAACAACATGGTTTTTCTCTTTTCAGGAAAAAAAAACGATTTTATATAAATGGACGGGAGAAATAGTGTTGAGGGCTTTTAAAATCCTTGCTCTGAAATTTCTATTGTAAGGGATGAGTATGTAAGAGGTTGGACTTAGAGAGAGGGCTGTCCCCCGATCGCCAGGTCACTCCAGCAGGGGACTCTCCAGTCATTTCCCACACGTGCTATTCTGCTTTGCCTTTGAAAATTTCATGGGTGATAATTACAGAAGTCTCTCTAGAGACATGAAGGAGCATGAAATTCTAATTTAATTACCCATGTCTCACCAGGAGAATCACAGCTGTTATGTCACCAACAAAGAGAAGTGACAGCTAAGTGGAACTTGAGTCCAGTTTCTCCTGGCTGGAATGCAGGCACTCATCAGCTAGAAATAAGCAAGTCAAGAACACTTGTTTGTACTTGATAGCTGTGGACCATCTCAGCCAAGATGAAAACGTGCACAGAGACTTTTTTATGAAAACACTACTCACTTTACAATCAAGGGCTTTACTCTTTCACAGTCAGCCAATAAACGGTGCTAATCAAAGGAAGATTTTGAACAAATTCTGTTCCTTTGAAAGTATGAATGAGAAGTGATTCATCTGAAATGTGATTACGATATAACTGCATTTAGATGCAAAATGTTGCTTCTCAAATGTAATAACGGAACTGAACATAATACAATGTATTAGCTCCCTTTCAACAAATATTTAGTACTAAAACATAAAGGGTGGCAGGAATGGGGGCAACTTCATGCTGTTATTCAAATATTATTGGAATTCTCTTAACAAGTGAATGTTTAGTTCCTTCTTTAATTCTTCCCCCCAAATGAAGTTGCATTGATTTGGTTTCTGCTGGTGTGATATGGTGTGACCAAAAGCAGCTTGGAGGAGCAAAGGGTTCATCATTGAGGGAAGTCAAGGGGGAAACCCAAGGCAGGAGCTGAACAAAGCAGAAACCACAGAGAATTGCTGCTTGCTGGCTTGTTTCCCCTGCCTTGCTCAGCTGGCTTTCTTACATGGCCTAAGACCACCTGCCTAGATATGGTGCCTCCCAGAGTGGGCTGGGTCCTCCTGTATCAATTAGCCATTCAGAAAAGCCTCAGGGACACCCCCACAGGCCAGTCTGGTCTAGGCAGTTCTTCAGTTGAGGTTCCCTCTTCCTAGGTAACTGAGTCTGTGCCAAGCTGACAGCTGAAGCTATGGCAGAAGCTTCCTCAATTTTAACATTACTCTTGGCTCATCAGTTTAGTTCTTTCTGGAAAATTTTTCACTACTAACCTCTATAGATTTCTTTACATAAGGGTGTGTTTATTTATCTTCCTGCTGATTAGATTCTGAAGATGTTAGCAATGTATAACTTCCTTCCTTGGTGTGTTTTATGGGCATATTTTAGTAGTATTGGTGTAGCAACTTTTTCTTACATTTTAGTTTTAGCCTAAATGGAACTGATTAAATATATTTGTTGAGAAACTGATTTCCTAGACTATATTAATATCAATAGAAGATACAAACTTTCTTCTTAGCAAGAAAGCAATTCTCTCTGATTTTGTTCACTTGAAGTTTTCCTGTCCAACTTACCTCTCTTTTATTATGTGAACCAAAAGAAGCCAAGGAGATGGCCCTGACTGTAGTGCTTGCCACGTAAGCAGGAAGACCTGAATTCAGATCTCTAGTTCCTTCCTGAGAAGCAGACACAGTGGCAGTCAGGAGGTAAACACAGGCAGATTCCTAGAGCTTACCGTTGAGCCGTTCTAGCTCAACCAGTGAGCCTCACATTCAGTGCGATACTCTGTCTCATAATGTCTTAAGAGACACCTGACACTGACTTCTGAATTCCCCATGTGTACCCACATGCACACAAGTCCTTGCAAGGGCCTGCACAGGCATACACCAAAAAAAATATGATAAAAAGCAACTAAAATAATTCTTAAAATACAAGCCAAGGGTAAACAGTGACAGGGAAGGAGGCTCAGGCTTTGGAATCCAGCAGAACAAGGTCAAGTTCCTACTTGATCACTTCCACATGCATGACTTACCATTTCTGTGCTTCAGCTTCCTGATCATTGGGAATTCCCCCTGGTTTTAAACAGTCTAGTATCTAGTCTAAATACTGGACCCCAAGTGTCACTACCTAGAAAGAACTCAACCATTGGAGGCTGCTCCTCTTGTACTTCCTCTTAGTAGTTGGGTGTCCACCTCAGGTTTCTCTGGTGGACTGCGTCACGGGTGCTGTATTATATTATTATTGAAAACATTCTCTGTAGGAATAGCCCACATTCCTACCTCAGGCTCCTGGGCTTGATGGGTGTGCATTCTAACATGCGGGACTCATTTGTGGTTGTGATGTAAGCATTTTTTTTTCCTGGCCATTGCACCAGCGGCTGCTCCTTTAGGCCGAGTCTCAGAGGGAGAGCAGAGTGGAGTGGGCCAGACCCTCTGCTGAGTTCATGACACAGAAACGTGGCACGGACATGAGTTAGGACTATCAAGCAGTTTGCTTACTCAAGCATGACTCAGCTTCAGCTGAAGTTGTTCCATTATTTTAGCATCTATGTGTACTTTTACCAAGTTGAATCTTAAATAAGCACTAACTCGATGGATCCCAAAAAGATTGCATGTTTGAAGGGAATTGTGGAGGGGGCAGAGGATGGATGGGAGGGAGGCTGGAGGTGGTTTATCAGGGTGGAAGGAAACTAGAGGGGATGGGGATTAAATCACTTTATACATGTATGAAATTGTCAAATTTATTAAAAGTTTAAAAACTAATATACATGCATATTATACATATATAAAAATAGAATTCACATCAAGGAACAAGAGAACACAAAAATACAAATGCTCATAATAGTCATCTACATGTTTATATGACTGAGATTTCTAATCAATAAACTCTTAAGTAATGAGAATCATATACACCTTCTTTAGGAGAAACTAAACCTTCCTGAGCTGTAAATTAACTTCCTGTTCAAGGTGTTATATGGGGAAAATCAGTTCTTTATAAATAATGTCCTCAATATGTAATAAATTCCAACAGTATTAAACTATGACACGGGGGAGGTGATGTGCAAACCACTGATTTGACACTGTCCTAGGCTGTAGTTCATGGCCATATGGTTTAAAGAAATGAGGACCCAGAGCAGTAACGGAAGTCAATACAATACATCTTCTGTACATTGCATGACCTGCTGTGCCCATCGCTTGTTACCTCTGGTTCTTCATGGTGCAGCTAAGTGTAGTCACCTGCACTGACTCGGGGGTCCCAAAGACTCAGGGCCTGGGGATTCGTCGCCAGCAGGGATGATAGTCTCTGCTGCCCTGGTGCTCACATTCTAGTAGTTGGGGGAAAGACAGCAGAATCTCTTGTCATTAGTCCATATTCTGAAGCATAGCGGATGGACCAGGGTTTCCTTTTCTCTTGTACCATGCTAATATTTGGATTTCAAGAAGTATTTTCTTTTCACCCACATGTGCCATACTCTTTGGCATAGTATTGTCCACTCAGAAGCATCTTTTGATTCTGTTTAGTATCAGTGTGTATATTAGATCTGTAACCATGTCCCTCTTCGTTCCATTACCATAGCAACATTTTTTCTTCCTCCCTCTTTCCTTTCCCATTCTCTACCCTCTTCCCTTTCTCCCTTCTCCCCTCCTTCCTTCCCTCATTTCCTCCCTATCTCCTCTCCTCTCTCCCACCCTTTCATTCTCTGTTGAACTCTCTGCTTAGGGCTCTTTCCATTTATTATTGCAAAGAATCGACTTTCAGTACTGCTGAGTTTTAAGTTGCATATCTACTTTGTATTTCATTGATTTTTAAAAAAGCATTTCTTCTGTTTCAGGGTAATAGATAGCCCTTTTTGTTAGATGGAAGCTTGGGGCATTGATTTCTTTTTCCAATCTTGTTCCTTTCCCAACACCAGCATTTAAAGGTATAAGTTGTTCTACACCCCAGAAATGTCAGTATATTGAACTTACTGTATAGTTCCATTCAAACGTATTGCCAGGGCGATGCCTCCTGGGATCTTCAGAAGTGGATTGTCCAGTATCCAGCTATGTCTTTCCTTATTGCTTTCTATTTTAGTACAGTGATGAGAGAGAACACACTGCATGAGTTCAGTTCTTTTAAAACTGTTGAGAGCTCCTTTCTGCCCTAGAAGAAAGCCTGCAGGTGTTAGGTGCAGCATCTCTGATAAGACAGATTAAAACTGGCTTGCTGTGCTATTCAAATCTCCCACACCTTTGTTATTATTTTTGTGTATGTGTTTGACCATCATGGAACGTTTTATAATCTCCAGCAACTGCTGTAGACTCATCTATCTTTTTTTTTTAAGTTCTATTAATTGTTGTCTTGTATGCTTTGAAGCAAAGTTAATAGGTGCACGTAAGACTATTAGTACCGAAGTTGGTTGGTTTCTGATATTAATACATATAATCACATCTGTATACATCATTGCACTTTTAAAAGTGCCCTTATACTTAAAGCATCTCTTTAAAATGTACTTATTTGTGTCTTTTTCTTTCTTTCTTCACTGTTCTTGTTAATTCTGTTTGGGGAATCTGTATTTTAAGTCATTTACATTTAATATGGTAACTGAAAACTGGGCTTACATTTTCCATCTTGCTGTTCATTGTTTCATGTGTTCTTTGTTCTATTTTTCCTGCCTACAAAATAATTGAACATTACATTGTCTTCTCTATTAGCTCATTAGCTCTTTAGTAATACTTTTTATTACATTCCTTTAGTAGCTCCCTAGTGGTTACAGTATTACATCCATCCGGACTCTGTAAAGGAACAGAACTGATAGAATGAATTTATGTATGTGTATATGTGTGTATCTCTATATATGCATGTATGTATTCATTCTATCTATGTATGTATACATTATATATGTGTGTATATGTATACATAATTTGTATGTGGAATTTATTAGAGTGGCATACAGGCTTTTGTCTGGATATTCTAACAATGTCTCACAATGGAAAGGCCAAGAATCCAGTAGTTGTTCAGCCCACGAGACTGAATGTCTCAGCAGACCCAGTCTGACACTGGAGTCCTGAAGGATTCCTGGAAAGCTAGCTGCTCATCTTGTCTGTGTTGGAATCCCAAAGAAGCAGGTGAAAAACCAGTGAAGGAATGCCTCAGCAACAGAGTAGATGAACTTGCCAGCAAGAGCGAGGGCAAGCAGGCAAAAAGCAAAAGCTTCCTTCTTCCTTTTATATGGGTTGTTAGTAGAAGATGGGGCCCAGGTTAGGTGGGTCTTCATTTCTCAAATAATCAGATCAAGAAAATCCCTCACAGGCCAGGCCTGGTGGCACGCATCTTTAATCCCAGCACTCAGGAGGCAGAGGCAGGTTGATTTCTGAGTTAGAAGCTAGCCTGGTCTACAGAGCCAGTTCCTGTCTATAGGACAGCCAGCTCTACACAGAGAAACAATGTCTCAAAAAAAAG
>CABHPH010129956.1:21064-35219 GCA_902168325.1 Peromyscus nudipes | reverse complement strand
GGGGGGCGGGGTGGCAGGAGGGGTAATGGGGTGATCTATGACTGATATGTAAAGTTGAATTATATTGTAAAATAAAATAAAATAAATTATATATATATAAAAAAAAAACTCAGATCTGGATACAACCACTTTGGAAAACTCCTTCATCTTTAAAGGATGAACACTGAACAAGAAGTGTGCTGAGGCAGCTCTCCTTGGATTGCAAGCTGACTGTGCAGAACCCTTTCCTACTTTACACTCAAGTGCATAGAGCTTGCCTCTCACTCAACACTTCCAATCCAAGGCAGAAGTGTTTGGAGATGTACAAGAAAATGTGTGCATGAGTTATGTGTGGCCATTCCGTTAATAATGATCTTAATTGAGAAGCTATGCAGTTGCCCACTGTAATACCATAGGTAAATATGGTATTCCACAGACACACTGTGGAATATTACACAGCAACAAGAATTACAAAGCATAGGGCATTGTGAATAAGTCTCACCAACACCATGGTGAATGAGTGACAGAAAGAAAAAAAAACAAAAACCAGACACACCCCAACAGAACAAGCTGTGAGTTTCCCCTGACTTAGAGTGCCCAACTGACAGCTAGTCTGTGTGGTTGGAATCAGAAGGTTAACCTTGGAAGGAGCAGCAGCAACTGCAGGGTAGGAGGAGGGTGTGGATGGAGGGCTGAGAAGTGCTCCATTTCTTAGTCTGTATGTGCTGGTTACATGGTTGTACTTTAATAATTTAAAAAACATCATGAAATGATATTATGTGTAACCTCCCACTTTCTAACTGTATTTTATTACTCTATAAAAAGTTTTTAAAAGAAAGGAAAAACATCAGCTTAGCTAAGCACCAATTAAGAAAGATTGTATGCCCTTATCATGGCTATATCCCCCTCACCCAGGCATCACAAGACAAAATTGTAAACCATATGAAAAGATCAGTATTTTACTTGGCATAAAGACCCAACATTTATGAAACAGTAACTCTCCTCACCATTCTGACTTCTTGTCTCCACATTGTGTGCCATCCTGTCACTCTGTACATGCTCCTGCCATGCACTAGGGTGATGATTCTCCTTCCTCATTTCTTCTATTAAATGGTCCAGGACAGCCAGGTCTATACACAGAGAGCTTGTGACAAGAGACTACAGTTATGTCATCCATAAGGTGCCACAGTGACCTCCAAAATACATACCTCAATGATCTCAGAAGATGTGGCTTTAGTATTGGTGGATAAGATGTTCACCGACTAGCCAGTGACCAGTAAAAGAACAAGATGGCAAATCGCCATGCACCATGCATCACTTTGTAATGAGAGGGAAGAACAGAAAAACCCTAACACAGTGACAGGCAAAAAAAAAAAAAAAACAAACAAACAAAAAAAACCCAAAAAAACAAAAAAACCAGAAGCATTATGCTTGAAAAGCCTAAGAGATGATTTTATTGGAAACCTCTAATATTCTGTGTTATCAGCGGTGAAACTGCCTGAAAATAAAGAAAAGTGTAAGAGAAAAAAAAAATCACATAAGCAAGCACCCAATGTGCCAGTCTGGCTGCCATACCCTTCAAGATGTTCCCTCCAAGTTGCACAGGCAGCAGTGAGAGCTTAGGATGAGAACACTGGCTTTCTCAAGATAGCTTCCTTCAAGGAACTTTCTCAGGTCTTAGTGTTGACTGTATTCAGTCAAGCTGAACTAAGATAGCCCACTGTGCTTGTCACTTTGCACGCAAATCAAAGGAGCCAAGTAGCAAAATGTGGCTTTTGTAATACCAAGAGCAAAAAATAAAATGAAATAAAATAGAGCAAGCTGGAAGTCCATCTCTGAAGCACAGAAAGGATTTGAAGTATGCAACATACAAGATATGAAGTAATTAAAAGCTATCAAAAATTTTAATATCTGAAGATATTATGAACCCCAATAGCAGCTGTAATTTGAAAAAAATGCAAATCTATTCTCTTCATAAGAGTCGTAAGGAGTATGTAATCCCATCCAATATTCAGTTCACATAACTAGAGTACAGTACCAGACTTTACAATAAAAGTTTAAAAGAAAGCATCCAAGTCACGCATGGTATTGCACGCCGGTGGTCCCAGCTTTCATGAGGGTGCAGCAGGAAGATCAAGAGTTCATGGCCACTAAAAATTCTAAGCAAGCTGGGCCACACAAGACCTTCCCTCAAACAACATCCATAGTATATGCATACTTTCTTCAAAGCCTGTTGTGAACAACAACTAATATTCAAATGAGAAAATTAGGACATGTCCATTCCCAGTACAATGTTGATTAGATGACATTTGTCATTAAATTCATAAGTGTGACAGAGGGTCCTGTTCATATGGAGACACAAACTGACATTATTGTGGGAATAATACCAGCATGCTTGGAGACAATCATCCAGGGATTTAGGGCTAGTAATTAGGTAAGTGTTCAAACAAAAAAGTAGTTACGGTGGTTTCTCAGGGCTATTGAAGGGCCCATTCATCATGTTTGGTCTCTGTGTACGACTGATGTTTCTATAATAAATTAGATTTTAAAAAGAGATCACAAACAGAATATAAAGCAGAAAGCAGACTCCCCCAAGAAAAGAGTATATCACTTTTAATTTCAAGTATATAAATATCAAAACCAGGCAGAACAAACCCAAAGCATGAAAATCAGAAGAGTAGTCTATCATGGTAAGGCTGGGCAGTGACCAAAGGTGGTACATTTCTTAATCTAAAACAATGTGTAAGGCTTGTTTAGAATTTGAAAAATAGTTTAATTGAACAGTAGTGAATCGTTTACTTTTAAATGTGTATATTAAAAACAAATAATCACACTGTGTCACAGGTATCAAGGTGTTTGTTACTATTAAATGCATTAAAGAACACATTAAGGGCAAGATGTATGTTTCACAATACAAGCATTTCAAAATAGAGTCTTGACCTCCACAGCAGCATGAAAATCATAGCTTAGAAGTTATGAACACGGACAAAACACTTCCTTGTCTTGGTCAGCTCTAGTCTCAAGATCAAAGTGTTTGTTGAAGACACAGGGGGCAGACTCCATTTGGTAACTCCTTACCTCACTCTTGAAGACAGCCCCTACCATTTCTAACTCATAGAAAATGACACTGTGGCCCATCAGAGTTATGCCATTTACTAAATGGCACCCTGCTGATCAGAAAGGATTAGCTCTACACCCATGTGGCTCAAAAGCCTATGCAGCAATTTCCATTTCGCCCAATGACTTCCAAAACAAGCATCCAACAAATGTGCAAATTAAGTTACATGTTTTATTGTACATTAAGCAGACTGTTTTGCTTAAATTTTGGTGTTTGTTTCTAACCAAAATAGCTCAAAATGAAAACAATCTGAAACTGTAAGCAATGATCTACTTTAAAAATCCATTAACCTCCCACGTGCCAATTCTCACTGTAATTCATCTACTGAATCCATCCTTCTTGTGTTTTCTAGAAAGAAATGACTTTCCCTAAAGCAAGGACTTCAAGGATCATGCTGATTCCCCACCTAGAGAGGAAAGCATACTGCATGATGGAAGGAGAGGTCATTGTAATGAGTTCCCTAATATCCAAACAATTTAAAAACTATGGGCACAACATACCTTCCTAAAGAACAGGTTTAATCTACATGCATGCATCTGAATTGAGTCACTGCTAAGAATGCATGCACTTTCTGAATTCTACAAGTATTTGGCTAGATGTTTATATACTCAGAACACAAGCCTTTCCCATGGAATTTAACCAAGATTTTGTGCCCTGGGAAATGAAGAGGCCTGGACTTCATTCAACAAAAGCAAATGTGCACAACATTAAAACAAGTTTAATGTTCAATTGCCAAATTTCAAAAGTTTATAGACCTCACAATCAATAACAAAGACATTCTTCTGTTTTCTGAAAGGAAAAAAAAAGGGAAAGGAGAAAAGAAAAAAGAAAGACGAAGAGGTCAGTGCTGGGACTCTACCAAACCTTCAGGCAGGACTGCTCATGGGTGTTCCTCCAGATGGCAGACTTCCAGGGAGCTTGCCAACTTGCTGGCCTTGTTGGGGACACAGAGGTCTTACAGCTTGCCCTAATGGAATTGTGAGACAATGTAAATGTTTGAAGAAGGCCTAGGACTTGGGATCTTATTGGGTGAGACACCTTAGAAGAACTGTATTATAATCTCTGCCATAGAAATGCCACCAAGCCCAAACATAGAACACAGGCAGGAAAACAGCATGATGCCAGGGCAGAGCTGGAATTCTATTTAATAGAGGCACTGCCAGGCACTCCAGGGCCAGGGTGCAGTGTTTACCAATTACAGGAACTGGACCAAACTGTTTGATTAAGAATGGCCAACCTATAAATGAAGGCATGTATGTTACTCATGAGTACAATGATAATTTAACTAATCAAATACTACAGTCACAGTATATTTACATAAAGATGACACACACATATTTGTTGTCTAGTTGAACAGTATTCATTGCCAAAAGGGGACAGGGAATATAGAGAAAGACTGGGATTATCTCAGAGACTGCTAAAGTGGAGAGTTGCAACTGATTGCAGTGTTACCAATGTGCTGAATAAAATTACTTTTAGAAATTTAAATTAAGACATATAAAATCTTCTATGTGTACAACTTCAACATCAATAACAGACAAGACAGAGACAGGGTGACAGAAAATACTTGAAGAAATGGCCACAATTTTGTCAAATTGCTGAACAACATCAATTTTCACATAGAAGCTTAGCAATCTTGAGCAGAATAAACTCTTTAAAATAATGTACAGACTTATCACAGTATATACACAGAATACGAAAAGCCAAGAGGAAATCTTGAAAGTTAGTTGAAATAAGTAAGATATTACCTATAGATGAATAATAAGCAGTCAAATGTCCACTAAAAATGAGGGCATGTAGGAGACAGATTTCTTTAAAAGAGTTGAAAGGACAGAATTATGTCACCTAAGATTTCTAAATCCAAGAAATGATATAACTCATAAGTGACGGCAAGAGAGAATCGGGTAATGAAAGTAAATTCCCGTTATGGACCAGGGCAAGAGCAGAAGTTTCAGGAAGCTGCATTAGCTGAAGAAAAATGAAACTGATATTCAAGATGAATAGTTGATGCAAGGTTTCTGAAAAAAATGACATTCTTATTAATTTCTTTATAACACACAGTACTATCTGAAGCAAAATTAGAACAAATATCTTGTTAGGCTGAGATGTAATGAGCGAGAACCTGGCAAGTGCTTTTGATAAGACTTGGTTCACTATTAATGCTGTTTGGGAAACCTAAATTAACTGAGGGGAAATTATAAAAATATAAATGTTAATTTTTCACAATTTTGATTGTTTTTTATTTTAATTCAGCCTAAGAAACTATACAAAAAGACACCTGAGATTTCTCAATGTAGATGTCTATGGACTGTGACATTTTCATATCTCTTTGAGTACTGAAACTCCTGGGTTTCACCCCTGACCCAGAGCTTCTCTTGTAATGCCATTTTTATGAATGCATTTAGGCTGTTGTTTGCCATTTTAATCGCAATGGAGCACCATTCAGTGATGTACAACAGAAGAGCCCAGCCCATGATCACAGGGCCAGAAAAGACTAGCAAGAGAGCATGACTTATTGTCATTTCAAATGCAGGTCCAAAAGCCAGAATGGAGCTGTCCCATAATGACAGACAGGTAAAAGCTTGCCTTTCTTTAAAACACATGGGGTTATAAACCAAGGATCAGGGATTTTTTTTCAGGCTTCTCCTAACTTTTCACTTTTTGTATTCTTTCAAAGAACTAGCAAGTGGCAATTAAGTGAAAGGAAGAGGAGGAAGAAAAGGTGAAGGGGAAGAGCAGGATGAGGAGGAAGAAGGGATGGTGACGTTCTACTGAGAGAATATCAGTAAAACAAGAAAGCTTCACTCAGTAACTCTGGCTACCAACATCATGACAGGTGCAAATTCCTACACTCGGACAGAGATGTTCAAGAGTCCTGAATTGAAATGGAAAATAGCACCTTTCCCTAATCTCTTAAAGCTGAACTGTCTTGAATCAGACTATGGTCCCAAGGGACTCAGCTTACCGTAATTATCACAGAAGGTATCATCTCAAGCTACTTGTGCAAGCATACTCAAGCTGTGCATATTAACTCATTTAATTTTCATAGCAATGACTAGGCTACAAACAGCTTTTATCACCTTGAGTTTGCAAATGGGAAGTAGAGCATGGTCAATGGTGGAAAGAGATCCTATTGATGTCTGCCCCAAAGCTAGTGGTACCCTTAATTCTCAAGATAGCTATTTTGTTAGAGAAAGTCAAACCTGTAGTCGTGATGTCAGGACACCAGACATCACTTCACATCGGCCTCTCTGCCTTCACAAGAGACAAAAAAAAAGGCAATGTGTAATAATGCCTAGAGATGCTGTAGAAAGGGCTACACCAGAGGATTCAAATAACAGTACTGCACTTGCTCACAAATCTGGAGGATGGAAGTCTTAACTGTAAGGCACAGAGGAGCCTCATTCCCCTTCCAGGATCTAGGGGGATCCCTGGTTTGCCTCTTCCTCTTAATTATTCATGTTCTATGGCAGGTCACCACGCCAGCCTCTAAGATCAAGGCCATATTCTGTGCCTCCCAATATGTCCCTTTCTGTTCTTGTCAAGATAACCAGCCATGAGATTTAAAGCTCAATTAAATCCATTAATGTTGTATTTTAACTAACAGCATCCACAAAAAAAAATGTGTATTTCTAAAAACTGTTACATTCTGAGTTCTAGGCAGATGTGAATTTGGGGGAAGGCTCTATTCTAACCATTATACCCTAATGGATGCCTCATTCTTACTTGTATGTTCCCAAATCTGATCTTACACTTTTTACAAAACTATTAATCTTGTATTTGGGTAGCACTTGTGGATTTCAAATCTGGATTCCTTCTTTTGAACAATGTTATACATACTTTAGGCATGAATTATTAATCTCAGTGTGCAATGATAAAACCAAGACTTTACAAATATCACTTATCCAAGTTTAAATCTTGGTGCAATGACACATCGGGAGTCAGAGACCAGAATGCATGACTTTAGCTCAGTGTACATGCCTGTATCCACCACCCTTGAGCACAAGGTCCTTCATTCATCAAGGGTGCACTGTACTCCTATTTTGTATTAGGTATTTTTGTAGATAACAAAGTCATAAAGATATTAAAATCTGACTACCTCTAAGTAACTTGCAACTTAGAAAAAGATAACTTATGAATCCATCATATTGTTTAAATGTATGTGGAATGAATATGCTACTTTGAAACAAGATCAAGTGTGTTCACAGTAATATGAGCCATATACAGCATATACTACTTTCAAGTAACAGTATACTATATGACATATGTGTGGGTGACTTATAAGTCTGACATGTATTATAATTATTTAATGATAATTCAGATTCTTGTTTATCTATCTAATAATGTCATTGTCACATGAGAAGGAGTCAGTGAATCATCATCTCTCATCAGAGTTCAACTTCACTCTAGGAATGTGTTAAGAACAGCGACCAGGTTGGATGCAAATTTGAGCTGCTGTTTGAAGAATACAGAATGTTATCCATCAGATATTAACCTCTGCCTGGCTTATGATGGTTTAAAGATATATGTCAATACCATAACTTAATAAACCAGAGTTCAGCAAGTTAAGATGTATGATTTAAGGACTACTTTCCTGGTAAAGAGCAGCCAACGAACAACTCAAGACTATTCAAGCTCCTCACTGCTGACTAACACTTGCCCCAGGACCTTTGCTTGTGCCAGTGGTTCCCCTCCAAGTGAGCCACAACTCTAATAACTAACACATTATAAAATAATATTCAATGATAAAGTAAGCGATCTAGGCACTCATATAATCTTAAAACCCAACAAAACGTCATTCTTGTAAAGAAACAAAAGGGAAGTAAATTATTCCAGCAACATATGCACCTCAATATGTTTGTTTGGCCTTAATTTCTCTAGAAGAAATGGAAATATTAAGATTCTCTCTCTCTCTCTCTCTCTCTCTCTCTCTCTCTCTCTCTCTCTCTAACACACACACACACACACACACACACACACACACACACACACACACAAAACCCTTAATGACAGAGATAACTCAAAACCCCAGTGATTTTTCACTGATATTCTACTGATATTCTGGCATGGTAACTAGTTTTCAGTAACTTTCTGAGCAAAATTAAGTAGGAACTGCCCTTCACTAACAAAGTAACTACGCTCTTAGGAGCCCAGTGCATAATAAAACTCTCAAAGACACCTAATAATATGGAAGATAGAGTGAGAGTGATATGTAACTTTGGATCATTTTAAATGTCTCCTTTTCTACATGAATGTCTGCTAAGAAATTGTGACATGGATGGGAATATGATTCTCCAACTAATGGAACAACCCCAAGCCCTGTGAAACCTAGAATACACCGGCTTAGAACTGATTCCACTTGAAACTGGCAGTTCATCATCTCTGTTCCCTGTGACAGTCCGGTTTGGGTCTAGCTGACTGATTATTTCTATTATCAATACTTAGAGACTATTTCCTATGTGCCAAGACATTCTACAAATATTTAACCTTAAAAATAACTCTATGAAGTGGGTGTCATTATTTTTATTCCCAGTTCAGCTAAGAGGAAACTGAAAGCATAAAGAATTGCACCAAAACAGCAGAGTTAAATGACAGGGACTGGAAAATGTGGTCTAGCTGCAGAGACAACACTCAACTATGCATCTTTAATGCACACAGACAGGTCCGCCTATGACAGGCTCCCAAAAGATGTAGATGCTGGCCCTTCATGCTCCAGACTAGGAATAGCAGAGGCTTATGCTCTGCTCCTTGCAAATGCAACCAGAGCTGTGGATCTGTCTGCATGTACCACTAAACACACTCTAGAGTATTTAATGGATTAAAAATGTACTTTGGTAGTAAGGGCATCCACTTCTAACTCTCCTCAAGATCCTCACTCTGAATGATGCTATTGACAGATCTCTTCATTTCTTTGGTAAAAAGTTTCAGGTCACAAATACAAATCCCAGCAATTTCTTCCTACCCTTCCCATCATGTGATTGCACCAAGCCTCTTTCTCTTTGCCTGGAATGTCCTCAGTGGTGCTCTCCCTCCACCTACAGTACAAGCAGGGTATTCATCTCACCCCCACTTCTCCCTCTTGGATCGATTCCTTCATTCCCACTTGAGCTTTCTTCCATGTCAAGCAATCAGGTCCTCCTTCCGTCAACTTTGTAATCTCCTGTGACTCTAACTGGACTTTGCACACACTTACTGGAAGATGATATCCTGCAATAATGCTAAACCCAGCATACACAGACTTCACTCAGAATTGTTACACACTATGGCTTATGCGGAAATATTCCAGTTGTTTTAAAAAAGGATTTGAGAACTAGAGAAATGGCTCAGTCAGTAAAGTTCTTGCTATACAAGCATAAGGACCTGAGTTTATCCTCAACTCCTATGTAAAAAAAAAATTAGGCATGTGGTACATTCCTGCAATTCTAGCCCTTTGTGGGGAGAGACAAATGGATCTTAGGAGCCTGCTGGCCAACTAGTCTTGGTGAATTAATGGGCTGAAGCTTCAGTGAGCAACCCTGTTTCAAATAAATAAGATGTACAGTAATAAAGGAAAGATACCTGATGTCAATCCTAGCCTCCAGTCACAAACATGCACATTCACCCTCACACATGTGCACACACAAACACACTCAAATGCAGATGTGCATATGGGATATGTTCTATGAATGACTCGCAATTATGTCACCTTTAGTAAGGAGTGATCAAAGTACTTGAAGGTTCTTAGTTTTGCTTTTTATCAGGTGCAGGGGATTAAACCCAGGGCCTTGCACATACTGGACAAGTGTTCTATCCCACGCCACACCCACAGTTTGAGTACAAGGGTTTCTACATAGCCACTGAAGGCAGCAAACACTTCTTACATTCATGTGCAGTAAAGGAAGTACTCTGGACTTTTTTTTTTCTTTTATTATGTGTCCTGGTCTGTGTGGCTCTGTAATTTATCTTTAAACAGTTGTGAGGCCCTTCTCTGACCTCCTGCAGAATGGGGATCTTTTACTTACCAGGAAATGACTTTTTTCTGAGTGATGCCATGAATTATGATCAGCTTTCTAGCTACACAACTATCACCCATTTTCTAGCTTTACTTAGCATTGCATGTTTAAAGACAAATTCGACATTGAACTCCTGTCTGTTCTGGAAGTGGGCATTGAAACAGAACACAACAAAGATCATTTTGGAATCCTAGAACATTCTTTTGAGCTTCAGGAGTGAACCCTAGAGCCTGGGACTTAGTCTGAGACCCACAATGACCTTTGGTTCAATTTTAGCTCTCATTTTTTTTCTTCAACCTAAAACTCTGTATTGTTCAAAGGCTTTGCTTAATCCATTCTGTAAACACACGTCCATGTGCAAAGTATGGTGGATGTTCGTAATTCTGTTATAAAGATTTTCTAAGTACAAAACATACAGTTTACATCAAACTTTGCCAAGGACTCCCAAATATGGCATTTCTTCAACTGTGAGAGCCTTCCAGTTTTCCTGAACTTATGTCCCCATGTCCTATAACCATGTAAAATGCCAAAAGGATCTTAAAATATCTAATTTTAACAAACTCCTCAAAAAAATCACATAAATAGCCTAAGTGAAAGAAATAAAAAGAAATAGGATGTTTGCAAATGCAGTCTATGTAAAATATGTCTGCTACTCATGGTGTATACCCTTCTCCTGCCTGTGAATCTACGGACCCTGTTAATAGAGTCCCACACAGAAAATTCAAATACAGTGGGTTGTCTGCTATTGCTCCTATCTGAGCATTTTCCAAAGCTCTTCAGCCAGTTTTCTGGGGCCGATCCACTCATGCAGGTTTTGGATGGAAGCTCAGCTCCTGGTCTATAGAACCAAACAACGCTGATAGTCAGGAGCCTCTACGGACAGTTCAAGGCTCTCAAATAGACCCAAAGCTGTCAGTGTGCACGTCTACCTTTCCCTCAAACTAGGGCGGTTGATGGAGAATTTCAAATGAATTGCATAATACCTGACTGTCTTATTCCAAGAGGGGTCAGGATAGTAAAGTCTGAGCTTTCTCAAGAGAAAATTCCTGACCCTCTCCACCTTACCCAAGATTGCTATGGCTTCCCAACTGGCAGCTCAGTGCAACAGAAAACAATGGTGACTCCTCTGCTCCCCCCTCCCCCCAACACACACACACAATCCTGTAACAAAGCATCTTCACCTACAAGACATTCAGATTTCATCTCAACCCTTCTTCCCTGGACTTTCAAAGTCCACAGAGAGATTTAGAAGAGATGATGAACTACAGTAGGAGCCTGTGACTTGCCTCTTGGTTACAGAGTAGAGGAAGGGAGGAAAACAGATAATGGGAGCTTACAGAAGGTCAAGAGATCAAAAAAAAAAAGACAAAGAAGAAGCAATTTTTCAAGTGGCCTCCAATTCAGAGAGTAAACATAGCATTTTGGTTCTGCCCAGCTATGGAAAACAGCCTTGGGAAGCTGCTGTGGTGCTGAGAAGGCAAAATATTTTTAAGCCAGTAGCATACAAAGGAATAATATGGTAAGCAGCATATGTTTACAGTATCTGCACCATTTTCAAGGTAGCTTGGTCCTATCTGTAACTTTAGTCACCCTACAGACATCCTCCCTTGAGCACAAAGGCACACTCTCCCAAATAATGATCGAGCAGGCCTACCTCCTTTCTGTACCAAAGAGTGAAAAAAAGTTAAATAGCACACCAGCCCAAACCACCTTCCTAACCACATGATTGTTTAAAGGGCAATTCAAAAGGCCACATCAGAGGGCATTATCACACTCAAAAAAAGGAATGAGCTAACAGGGGTCTCTGGCATCAAAGACAGCAGTCCTACTGTGGGAAGGAAGCAAAGGGGAGATGCAGCATGAATACATGGTAGCAGCTTTTGGATGAACGAAGACAGCCAGAGCCATCAGATAATGAGGCCACTTTTAGCTGAAGTTGTTATTTATTATTCACACACACTAAAACTTCTCTTTGGCAGTCCTCCCCATTGTTAACCTTTGGCTTTCTTAGCCCCCTTATCAGGGAATTTAAAAATATGTTTATGTTCAAATAGTAAACATATTTTCAAATATTTGAAATATGTTTATTATTGTCCCTGTTTTGGTAAAGCAGTTAAGAATACATTATATGGAAACTGTTACATGTGGATGCTAAATTGGCTGGGGACTCTCTGCCCGATAGGAAAATGGCTTTATTAGTGTTTCTTTGTTCAGCGCTGGAAGATGCCTTCATTATTAAAGAGAATTGCCTGCAAAAACATTATAAACTATCATCTGTCTCTATTCATAACAGGTGTTAGATAAGCAAGCTCAGAGCTTTCTAAAGGTAAAGGATTTTTTCATATTTTTCTTATTGTGTGCTAATGAAAATCCAGTCACGATGGGACATACACACGACTTTCCCTCCTGCTTCCCATGCTTAAATTCTCCCCTGGCTTCTATAGCATATCAGACATAATCAGATTTGTCCAACAGGGCAAGCTGGTGTTAGTTTTGTCCACCCTTAATTCTATGCTACAGATTTGGCCTCCTGGCCTTTCCTTGGTAGCTTCTTTTGCTGCCTCCTGCCTTGGAGCCTTTGTGTCTTCAGATTGCTCTGATTACAAAGGTTGACATGTTACCAATGATCATGTGTTGGAAGACCTTTCAGAAAGCCCCTGTCTCTGCACCCTCAGGGCACTTGGTTCCTTCTCTGTACACAGGCTGGAGCCTCCTGGGCTCATCTCAGGAATGCCCATGTTTTCTGGCTGTTCTCTAAGGAGCATTTTTGTCTCTGACCAACTAAACCTTAACCTCCATGAGATATGATTCTTGTACACCACTGGATCCTCAGGATCGGTGCAACAACAGCCTCCAAAACAAGTCCTGCATGAACTAGTAATATATAAGTGCACTTCTAAGACAATGGAACCATGATTTCTAGCAAGAAACAGGATGTACAATCTCAAAGGTACCTGGAAAGGCTTTAGTTAAGTGGCAGTTCACAACATGGGTGGATTTAGAGACCCAGGAAGATCAAGATTTTGTTTTTCAACACCAAATGTGCAAAGTTAAAACCATCTACATTTTAATGCAGCTTTTATTATATCAAAAGTAAGACATGTTAAGGCTCATACATTTTGATGAAACATTTTCAGTTGTGAATCCTAAAATGTGTCCACAGATGTTCTTTGGTAGCTTCCACAGGCAGAAGCAACTGAAACGTCAAAGTACACAAAGTGTCTTTCAAAGGATAAGCAGACAAAGATATACCTCAACTGCACAGGTGGATCTTTTGGCCACTGGTGAACAGTGAACAGGGCTTTAGGCCCTGGTTTGAAATTGAAGGTGTGAGTTTGGTTTACAAAAAAAGTATACAGAATCCTTACACATTATTTGTTTACAAAACATGAAAAAAATATTTTAGTATACAAATAATTGTATTGATTAAAAAAGCATATCTGCATGCTAATAAATGGTGTGTTGGCATTTTACATAAATATTTATTTGTGAAGTTTTATTGGCTTATAAAGAATTTCATTTCATTACAGCATTTTTCAAACAAAACTTGTTCTTAGGTTTTCTCTCCTTCCCTTCTTCCCCACCATCTCTCCCTACCCCACCCTAGTAGCCTTCCTTCCACTTCCAAACCACATTTGACCGTTAGCACTCCCTGCTTCCTCATTACCCTTTGCTCCCCTCTCTCGGTCTCACGTCTCATTTCAGTTGGACACTCTCACAACCTCTTATTTACAAGCATATAAACATGAAAAGTCACATGAAAGAGAATATCTGATTTTTGTCTTTCTGAGACTGGGTCACCTCCACCAATACGACCCTTTACAATTCCATTCTGTTCCCTCCAGTTTTCACAACACATTTTCCTCGACATCTGAATAAAATCCCATTGCTTACATGCTATTTTGAAAGAACTATATATTTTATCAATTAATACAATGAACTAAAAGTTCAGGTGCTGCTTTGAGCTTTATAAATTACATTATGGCCTATTAATGCTCAAAAGGTTTCTACTTTCTTAAAATAATAATAATAATAATAATAATAATAATAATAATAATAATAATAA
>CABHPH010129956.1:0-17027 GCA_902168325.1 Peromyscus nudipes | reverse complement strand
GCACCACAGACCTTTTGAGTTTAAGGGGGATAGACATGAACTGCAATATCTCCCATGACAGAAGCTAGACAGACTGCTGCAACACACCCACTGTACTTATTAGAGTTAATGTAACACTAATCTTCCATTTATAACTACACTTTCAATATAATTAAAGTTTTTTCATGGAAGAATCAATTTTGTCTTTTCTGTGCTTTTGAAGATGTTGTATAAATATCATTATGACAGCGGAAGGGAACTTAAAATGAAACAGCTGGCTTCATGTCTGAATACCCCCTTCCAGTTCTATATAAACTAATGGTTACACTTTACATGTTTATGATCAGACTGGATGTGTCCTGTTTTACTTCTCATAATTTAAAACATAAATATTTGCATATGGCTTCAGTTTCCAATTTTATGCCTTGTGGCACTCCACCATTTCATGTTGTTGAGACATCAAGTCTTCCTTTCGTTTTTTAATTTTTAATCATCCATGTCTAATTGTTTTCATTCTAAAACATGGTCATCACTTATTTCCTAAATAGAACTCTAATAAAAAAAAAAACTACTTTTGTTTTATCCAGAACTGTGATGATTTCCCCTTCACCTTGAGGACATTTCCTTTACAAATGTTGCAATGAGGGTACTGCCATGCTTCTCTGTTTGGCTGTAGATGTCTCATTCTGCAGTTCTGACACTAAGAACATGACTAAGGGCACCAGTCACAGTGCAGATACCTGACCAAAATGTGACTCACGTACACTGATGTTTGCAATTTCAGCAACCTAAGTAGGTGAGTTGAGGATGAATACTGACAGAAGGTTCCTCACCTAAGACACTAAGAACAACAGAAACATGTGTGCACACAGACACAAATCACAATCAGGGAAAGCAAAACATGTAGGTATATACCTCTCACACAACCTCTTCTTTGAGCAAATGTCCAAATTGGAATTGCAATGGAGTTTATTCTAAAATGGTTTTAATTTCTTTCATTTTTCTTTTTCTTTGTTTTGGTTTTTCAATACAGGGCTTTTCTGTGTAACAGCCCTGGCTGTCCTGGAACTCCCTTTGTAGACCAGGCTAGCCTTGAACTCACAGAGATCCACCTGCCTCTGCCTCCCAAGTGCGGGTTTAAAGACAAGGGCCACCACACCCAGCTGGTTTTAATTTCTTATCAACATATTTAATGTTATTTCTGTAAAATATATGGGCACAAGACAGTTTTCTTCTCTAACAAAAACTGTCAGTAGAGAATGTAACCAGGCTCTGTCCTCACAGGAATGCAATCTCAGCTACACAAACTTTAACTTTCTTGTTTTTATCATATGCACAGAAATAAACAGAAGAGAAATGCAAGTGCCAAGGCTGTGACCCATTCACCTCTGCCCCACCCAACCATACACAATTCTGATCCTTCCACTGCAGTTTAATTAAGTCCCAGAGACCCTGAAAATATACATAAATAATTTAGAATAGATCTCTAAAAGCGTCTTCTTCATAACATAATCAAAATACCTAGATAGTTAACAGTGATTCCTCCATATGATTAAATGCCCAGCATCCAAACCTGTTGAGTAAGTGTCACGACTAATTTCTAAAATACCCATCTGCATAAAAGCAGTATGTTACACTCAGTTCTTAGACACTGTATGTATTCTAAATTGTAGTGCCCCTTTGATTTTTTTTCCAGCTTATTTGTCAACTAAATGAGGTTTATTTCCTGAAGGTTTCCGATCACATCTTCTACCACTTAGCACATGGTTCTTATTTTAGTCTCCCTAATAAGCCAGCAGTAAGATCTTGTGACTTGATAAATTTCAAGACTGGTTTTCCTTTTTTGGGGCAAGACTCCTTCATATATTGAATATTGAGACCTTTAATTAAGTTAATATATACATGAGAATAAAGTTAGATGCCGAAGAGCAAGAAGAAAAAAATCAAAGGAGAAAATACCACATCTTGTTCTACTACAATCAAGTTCACAGCATAAATTACTCCGTTAGGAATTCTGCCAGATTTCATAGCAACATTATCAAACTGGCTGTTTTAAAGCTGATTTTTGTTTTTTCACTCTTCCTCACTATTGCCCTAAATGGATTTTCATCGCACAGAATTTAAAGAATCTGGAAAATAGATCTGAGCTTAATTCAAAACTTATTTCCAGTATGTCATATATTTTTCACAGATGGCAAACAAACTCAGAATAAAATTAACAAAGTTTAATGTCAGAGAAGTAGACGTAACCAGTTCCGGCTGCCAGCTTTGTGGCAAGGGTGGCTAATGACAGAAGGGAACTGTTATTCAGGGCATAGCAGGCACTTCATAGGGGTAGGATGATTGGACTCAGCAAACAATTTGTTCTCCATGAGAAATGATAAAATGTTCACACTGATAACATGCACATGGTCATCCATTCCACTTGTGGCTCAGGCAATAAAAGATTCCTAGTCCCCCATTTCTAGACCCTTTGGTTCTTCTCACTACTTACCATTTATCCAATTATTTCTCCATCTCATCAGTTGTAAGTTCTTTCTCCGCATGTCAACTCTTGTCTAATCTGTACTTAGATTTTTAGGAAGAAGAAAACAAGCCTCCATTTTGCCTTCCTGTTTCTCTGACTCATGGTGTTTCAGTAGTTGTATTTTACTTTTCCAGGTTTTGACTGCATGTATTACTCTGAAATGACTCTAGGAAGAACTCAGTAGAGTGCTGAGACAAAACAGAAAGGAAAGCAGGTGGTGAGGGACATTAGAATGAAGAGGTTACCACTCTCTATGAGCAACTGGAGCTGAAGGTTGCCAGGAGATTATGTAAAACTTTGTGCACTATGACTCTAGGTTATGCTGACTGAATGACAAGGAAGTTAAGAATATTAAACAATTCCCATCAAAATTTCACTGTCTATTCTCCCCTGAGAATACATACCCCTCAATTTTTAAACAAATACTGCCCAGGCATTCTCCCTACAGCTCACTTCTGCAAAAGGCTAGCCCTTCCCTTAAAAGCATCTCTCTTCCATATGTGCATCTCCCCCTAGACACACTTAACCTTTTCTTGTCTTTGCCCATCACACTGTCCTAGCCACACCTGGTGATGTGCACCTCTCAACCTGTCATAGTGCCAAACCCATTCCTCTAGATGGTCTGGCATCTCCACCTAAATAGCTCTGTGAGTTTTGCAAACCTGGTATTTTCAAAACCAAACTCACTACCATCCCCCACTCCTTACCACAGTGGAAATATTTTTCCCATGAAACAAAGGATAAATGCATCCCTGCCTTTCATTCTACTTGTGAGTTGCCTTCCGTCCGGTCAGCCACATGAGACTGTCTCCCACTACTTCTGTTTCCTCTTCGTTCTTCACTGAGTGACTTGTCACTGGTTCCATTTCTTTCTCCTGTTTCTCTAATGTTCCTCATACTCCTACTTTGTTCATCTCCTAAACTGAACTCTCAACCTTGTAGAGATGCCAGACTAATTTGTATTAAAACAAAGCATGGGAGCCCTTCTAGGCCCCCTTTCCTGCTTTGTACTCACCCCCTGCTCACTTTGTACTTTACATTGTCTATCCCTCCTAAAATGAATAATGTCCTCACGTGGTTTGGTGCCTTTAGTTCTCTCTCCCTAAAATATACCTCTGTTTACAACAAAATTCTATTTTCTCTATCATTCCTTACTTCTCCCACAGCTCTCTGTTTCTCTACGATCCCTCGGCATATTTTTGTGCTACCAAATGCCAATCATCATATTGTCTGACATGATTGTAGTTGACAAACCTCCTTCTTCTCTCCTTTAGGAGTTCTCTATTCCTGTATGAGACCCCAGGACACAGATGCATTACCTAACATACACACAGCTCTCATTCTGTTATTAAGTTGAATATAAAAATAAATTAGTGTGATCCTGGTATTATCTCATCTAGCAAATACCTGAAATCTTCTGTATTTGAAAGCCACCATGTGTGTCTGTAAGAATCCAGTGGCAGAGTCACTATAGAAGCAGACCATGTACAATGCAACCACACACACTGCATGCCACAACACGTACAGTGGCTGATGTTCTCAACATGAGGATATTGACATTAACAAGAACGAAAAGACAGGTAAGAACAGAACAACCGAAAATACACCTGTGCTGAATATATTAGCTGAAGAATAAAATTAATATTAAGAAAAACCCCACTGGCAACTTCTGTTTTGACATATGTATTGCACGTGGACAGAAATCAAGAAGGACCTACATATTCTATCTCAGGCAAAGATGTTATGTTCCTCCACTCACGTTGTAGCTCCTTAACTGCTCATTTTAAAAAGATGAACATTTTTCTTCAACACGTTCAAATGAATATAAAATGATGTCATAAGTAGCATCACTGATTACAAAGCTGAAAGAGGAGATTTCATCACAGAGTTGTACTCTTTAAAATTCATCTTCAACTTGTAGCTGACTAGCCCCTTCTTCAGCATGCTTGGAAGTTTCAACTGTCACCTACAATAAACCCAAGCTCCAGGTTTAACAATGTGCTTGAGTTGCAAGATTTTTTAAATTAAGTTTTATTCTCAGGTTATATTTTTGATAATAGGTCTTAAACTGTATTAAAGATAGAATGGCATTTCTGAATTAGTTAGAAATATGGATACATTTTAAGGTAAAAACCTTTAGCAACTTTCTTGGTCACCCCAGATGGTTTCATGAAAAATATAATTGTGACTACTGCTAAAAACAGATCAGATTTTTTTTCTGTTTTTAAAAATAAAAATTCCACAAACTCATCTTGATACGTCTGTGGAAGAGCCAAGTATAAGTTATTTATAAGAAATGAAAAATTAAAATAAAAAGAAATGTTTAAAATACAAAAGAAGCAGATATTTAGAAAATAACACTGAGAGCAGCAAACTTTCTCTTGAGAAGTACAATAATCAAAAAAGAGGCTATAAGTACTTATTTGAGGGTAATTGTGAATATGAGAAACAGCAAAGACCCAAAGAAAAAATGAACATTTATCCAACATTTTATATATCTGTATTGTCTTTATATTGAACAAGGAAAGGACAAGGCAGACGAATCTCAGTCTATTTCATTTGTGAACACAGAAACAAAATAAAATATTGTCAGTCAGATCTTAGCAATGGCAACTACGACTTGTCCTAGTATGTAAGTGGAGAACAGCTCACTTTGGTTATGCACAAAGGAGTCATTTGAAAGGCACATTACCAAATTATGGTCATCTTATAGCCTGTAGGACATCAAGGATGAAGGCAACCTTCTTAACCTGTTCAAGAACATTTCCCAAAATCCTATAGCAGACATTGTGTAACATTAAAAGCTGAGATGCATTTTCATTTTCTCTAAGGTCAGAAAAAACACAGGCCCAGACAGCTCTGCTTTATTTAGCATTATACCAGAAATCCTAGATCTTATCTTAAGAATCAAATTATGAATTTATAGTTACAAATGGCAAATTGTGAAACAATACATTAAAATCCAAAGTTCCCTGTATCACCATGCACCAAGAAAGCACATCATTTCTGTGGCTTTGGCCAAGGGTGCAGGACCTTAGCTTCCTCTCAAGAAAACATCAGGTCTGAAGAGACAGTCTGGGAAAGATATAGCCAATACTCTTCCAAGTGTCAAGTACATGAGTGACAAAGGAAGACAGGAACTGTCACAGATTTCCACATACTTGGAAAACTTGACAACTAAATGCAAGGTGGGATATTGGATTGGATTCTGGACAAAGGATAAGTCAGCTGAAAAGGTGGTATCATTCACGATATCTGAGTCAGCATCTAATTCATACTAATTAAAGTCATACTACGATCATGCAAGATGTTAAGATTGTGGAGCTACATGAACACAAGACAGGGATGCGCTATTTTTACAACTTATACCAGTTGCTTCAAAACAAAGCGTTGAGAAAGAAACAGGTGAGAAGTGGCACTTACATACAATGAATGTTATATAGCCATGAAGAAAAATTAAATCGTCACGTTTTGCAGGAAAATAAAAATAATTAGAAATCATTAGATTAAGCAAAGTAAGTTGGGCTTAGATAAATACTACGTGTTTTCTCTGATGCAGGAACTAAATTTAAATATACATATAAAATACTGTTTTCTGATCACTGTTACATGAATATGCAAAATGTATTTATCCATGCCAACCATCATCCATTCCTGTTGGAATATTTTTGTTTGTTTTGCCATCTTGGTCACACTGTTAGTCAGTCCCTACTGTCTGTCTTGTTAGTCTCTGCATTCTGTTAGGATTCTTGTCTCTCCCACTGTATTCCCTATGGTGATATTTTCTTTTGTACCAAAATGTTAATTGTATGTTAATAAATAAAGTTGCCTGGGGGTCAGAGCTATTAGCAAGCCATAGGAAAGCAGGGCAGTGGTGGTGTACGCTTGTGATCACAGCACTTGGTAGACAGAGCTAGGTAAGTCTCTGTGTGTTCAGGGATACAACCAGCATTGGATACACATGCCTTTAATCTCAATACCCACCATAGAACACCTGGAGGTCTATACAGACAGGCCATGATGAGGCAGTCCTGTGGTTGGGTTTACAACCAATGAGAAGGCAGAACAGAGACTATATAAAGACTTTAACACAGGAAGTACCTCCTCCTTCGGAGAGGTAGGACCACTGCAGGAGGAAGGGTAAGGTTTTAGCTCTTAGTTCTGACCTCTTGGCTTTCTTCTTTGCATTGGTTCTGTGTTTCTTATTTATAAGACGGTTGGTTACATCTACAATTCCCTGTTTCTCCAAAACCTTTCCAGAACTTTTCCTTGAGTGGAAGATGAAGAAAGAAATCCTTGAGCTTCAAATGCTTTTGCAGTGTCTTCCTTTCTCTCCTGCCTCACTGGCCCTATCTGCCACTCACTCTCTAGGCTCTGGTTTCACTGAGTTCATGCTGTAAGCCTGCTTTGGGGAGGCTCCTTAACATAGCAAAACTCATAGGATTCACATAGTTAAGACTCCATGTGCTCTCCATCTATACTCACATTGTCTGAAAGCTCATATCTCACTGACTCTTGGTTCTCTGAGCCCACAGCCTGGAGAGGCTTCCTTTGAAATGCAGTCTCTCAGGGTAGTCTACTTTCTCCCCAACTCTAAAACACCACTCCCAGTATTTCTCAGAGACTCATTTATTTTAAGTCCCACTTACAGAGTTCTAAGTCATTGGGGACCAACCCTACCTCCAGTTGCATGGTTCTAGAACAAAGTAGATGATCAGTGAACAACTACTGAATAATAGATGGCTTAAAATATGTTAAATAGAAAAAGCACATCAGTTCTGAATCAAATGTTGTGCTACAGTTACTATAGTTTGATATAGATATAGATATAGATATAGATATTGATATAGATATAGATATAAAATGGCAAGAAGGAAGAACTTCTCCCACTCCATTTGTGCTGTTGAAGCAAAAACAGTCAGCAGAATGGCTTATAATAAGAAATCATACCTTCATTTCTCTCAGTTCTGAAGATGGTTATGTATAAAATCAAGGGACCTGGTGGATTTGGTGCCAGTTGGAGACCATTCTCTTCTTCACAGAAGACCACATTTTGGTGTATCTTGTGTGGCAGATGGGGTACAAAGGGTCCTGTGAACTCTTTTCTAAAGGTGCTAATTAGATCTTCCAGGGGCCACTCAGGACACCATTCCTCATTACCTCCAAAGGCCCCACGTCCACATGCAAAAACAGTGGGGATTAGTTCCAACGAAGTAATTTGGAGGACACAGAAACACTCAGCTATAGCAGAATTTTACTTTCAGTAACACAATGACAAATTACTTCTTTATCTGCTAAGTCTCCTTTATTTTTTCTCCTTTGAAATGCTTTCTTCTTTATTTTCCTAAAAGATTTTCCACTAATAGCATGTGGGAAAAGCCCATCTTCATAATGTTGAATAATTATGCAAAAAATTGCTGTGGAATATTATTTCTACTTAAAGCAGAGAAAAGGTGCTAAATTAGAGTTAGTATAGGGGGCCCGAAAGAAGTCATCCCAGGTTGCAAAGAAGTTGGATGTTATGAAACATGAGTCAACTTTGTCTCCTTGCTGTTATTGCATTGTTCCCCAGACCAGAGCAAAGCTGGTCTAGGCTGACATGGACAGTAAGAAAGACAATGGTATAATCACAAATAGAATGTCCTTTTGCTTCCAGTACTAAAAGTGTGAGTCTTTTAGCAAAGAGAAAATGAAGCTCTTTATTACTAATTCTTTTTGAGGAAATTACTAACATTTGTTTACTATGACCTATTATAGCCAAATTAATATATGTCCTAGCTGAAAATACATTAGACCTCCCCATCAGGACCAGAGGACCTCCTATCAATCTAAAACATAAACTCCATTAGTGTTGCCATCTTTTTTTACCTAGTACTCATCACACTTATTTGTGCCTAAATGGTTAAGTGCAGTAGTACTACAGACATGTACCCATTCTGAAATCAATGTAATCCTATATCTTTAAATTCATGATTGAGATCAAGAACAAGTGTTCTGACACATGAATGTGGTTGTATTAAGTACTAAGGAATATTAAACATGTAGCTGTTTAACTGCAAACATTTACTTGTAAAAAATTACATGATACGTTAATGAGAATGCTTCTAACTTTGGCACTTTGAATAATAAAACAATCATAGCTCATGATTCTCTAGCAAAATATATGCTCTAATTGCTTCAATTCAAAGATTTGAAGAAGTAACATAAAAATCTAAGTCACGGGAAGGTCCACAAAAAAAAAAATCACAAAAGAAAACAAATTTCAACCTAAGGACTAATACTGGATCAGATTCTAAAATCTAATCAATGCTATAAACTACATCAAAATAAGAGCGCTACATCAGAACTGTTTTCCTTTCATGTAAGAAAAAGCATAAATCAGATAATGTGGTGGCGACATGTAGCACTAGAGCTCATGTTTCCATCTTCCTACTCTGCACTCTTAGCCCATTGCTTCCTCATGGACCACAGTATCTGCTGAGGCTCTGGACATCAAATTCATATTTAGGGAGAAGAAAGCAAAGCAAATACACACTGTGGATGATTAGATTTATGAAAAAATAGCAAGGGATACCACATGACACTGGTCTTGGCACTGCACATAGCTGCAAGGGAAGCTGGAAATATAATTTTCATTTCCAAAGAAAAATGTCCTCATTTAAATGTAAGACAAACAGGGGCAATACATTTGGGGTAGAAAAATAGCTGTCCTTGTTATTCCTATAAGAACATAACAGTCCTCTTTTTCCACATTTTTCATTAACTAGTACATGAACACACTTTAAAAATATAAAGTAAAAAAGGTTTATTTAGCCAGTGAAGATTTTCACACCCACCCATCTCCATCTGCCAGTTTCCACCCACCACAAAACACTTTTACTCATTTTTTTTATATCTCCTTCTAGTTTCTTTAAGGCAAAAAAATGTATAAAAGATTATTCTTTCCTTTTCCCCCTCCCCCAGGAGCTATTTCCAAATCAGTACATAGAGCCACCATCCTTCTCTCCTGCTGCTACTTCCTTTGAATTGCCTTTTATAGCTGCATAGTACTCCATGGCTGTGTCTATCAGGGCTTTTCTAATTAGTTCCCCTGACAAATATTTTATTTAAGTTCCAGTCTTCTGTAACCCAACTATGTATAGATGAGTCTCTGGGATAAACTGCAGAAGTTGCACTTCCAGAGCAAAGGGCATATTTATAATTTTGATAGGCATCACCAATGTTTCCTCCATGTATGTGACAATGATTTAAACTCCTGTCAGCAGTACATGAATGTACCACAGCCCCACCTACAAAACAAGGATGAAAATACCAGCTATTTGTGCTCTGAATGTTGTCTGTCAGCTTCTAATTATATGAAAAATATCATAAATACTACATGCAAAGGCAGAAATTCTAGGCCAGACTTGAGCATCGTAAAATGTACACAACAAAAGTTTTAGCAATGCTTTAGGTATACTGGATAGTCAGTGGAAAGTTATTTTCCCATTAGGGTCTGTTGGTTCTACGTGGATATTAGACCATTTTCTCAGAACAAGCCCATTTTCATTGGCACTTGCAACAAAATAGTAATCTTCGACACATTCCTTCACCATCTGTCCCCACTGTACCAACCTGAACATACATATGCATTTTCACTTACATAGTTTCTTTGATCATTCTTCGTGTCTCTTCTACATTTCCAATTCCTCTAAGTCTCTTCGTCTTTTCTATCTGTTCCCAAAGCACCATCTCTACCTGCTGAAGCCTCAGATACCTATACTGATGTCACTCAGGGGCCATTTGTTCCTCGTAGCTGACACAAGTGCAATACTGTCTCCACAGCTAGAAGAGGAGTGATGCACACCCAGCCTGTCTCTGACCTGAAGGTACAGGCAATGCTGCATTCTTTTCCATGGGCACCTTTAGGTCAAAATGCTCAGGATATATGGCTGATGGAAGGCTCTCTTCCTATACCTCAATCTTCCCAGGGGGTGATGCCACTGGTCACCTGCTCTTTATGTTGTTTTCAGTCATTTCAACTCCCCATTTAGCAGTGCACAGTTCCTTATTTTGGTCTTACAGGTTTTTCTCTTAAGTTTGAAATTACATTAAAATAAAAAGTTTCCCCCAAATCCACAAGTGTACTAGCTGGAAGTCCTTATGCATATGCTCTTGCCTTATTGACTCGTTTCATCTGAAGTCCTACTACAAACTCCCATCACATCTGTTGACTTGCTTTCCTTGCCAGAGCATAACTACTATGAAATGGCTGAGTAGGCTAGGTCCTGGGCAACTACAAATAACAACCTAGCCAGCTTTCACACTGGCCGGGGGCCACTCACTTAGGAAAGGACATTAAATATTTGAAACCACTGAGTGACCTTTAGTGAACTGTACCTTTTAAAAAAGCCAGTGCATTTAGAAAAAATACAGATTACCTCCAGGTCTCTTGTTACTTATTAAATGACTCTCAGTGACCCTAAAGAGTTAATACTCACCCGTAAATAACCAGCTTTAAGTTGGGAAGTAATTTGTGTGCTGTTAATAGAAAGCAATCAGGACCATTATGTACCTACTGGTTGTTTGCAGATGTCTTAGCCTATAAACCCAGTAGCTAACCAATCTGGAGGACCAGCAGTCAAGACAACTGTCTGAAATCCCCACTTACAGTGCTGTCATAAACACAAAGTTCTATGTGAGTATCAAGTTCACTGACCACAAAGCATAATTTGTCTCTGAATGGGGAAGGCAAAAGTATTACAAGTTTGAAAATGGCAGTGTTGGCATTTGGGAATAGTCAGGATTTTTGTAAGCGTAGAACTGAACAGTTTCACATAATGAAGCAAAAATAACACTAATCTAAGTATTTTAAAAGCAAGTGTAAAAAGTGATATCATGAGACTACTTATCTAAGAATTTCAGATGGTTTGTACACTGCCCTGGTTAATGATTAACCAGGTTTCACAGAAAAGGCATGGGGGGAGGCATATATAACTAGAAAATCAGGGAGGGAGCAGAGCACACTTCAGCAACACAGGGGAATGGGGACGCCTGCCATCTGATTGGAAGAACTCTGATTCTAGAAGCTGATACCGAATCTTCAGTTCTGTGTTTCTGTGTCTTAATGTATCAGTCTGTGAGAAAAGGAAATGAGTGGGGTGCTGTGTTCACTACCAATTCTGGATACCCTAGCAACAAGTCAGCTAGTCTTGTCACAGCCTTGAATTCCCAAATATTCTGTTAAAATCACCCTTTCTGCTCTGCTTTCTCTTAGACGCTTATGCAACTTGTTTTTCGAGCAAAACATCCCCAAAGTGTCCAGGTTCCTCAGTGGCTCTGCAGGTGACAAACAGCAAAGAAGTGCGAAGTTGTCAGCTCTTAAGTTCTCCCAAGTTGAAACAGATCTAACTCTTGAATAAATATTACTGTAAATTATACAGGGTACAGGATGTGGGTGATGGAAAATCAAATACATTGCCATAACCCTGTTTCTTAAGAATAATGGATGATAAATTCTGACGAACTTTACAATGTGATTGAAAATTCATGCATTATGTTTCCTATGACTAGGCCAGATTGTGTCTACAAGCATCTTTGTTACAAAATAGAAAGGGACCCATTTCTCTTGTATAGTATCTCTACTTCCAATAAAATTAAAATTAAAATGTCCACATTTACATGTACAAGTAGAATATATCTCCTAATAGGGATAAAATAAACATAATACATAGTTTCAAAAAAGTTGTGTGCATTTAAGAATATATCTACCTATACAGGATGTTCTTCCACACCTTTATAGTAAAATGTTTACTAAAATGAAACAAACCAACATGTCCACCCCTCACAGTACTCATTGTCCTCTTTAGCAAGAGATATAATTTACTTATATAGCAGAAATAAAAATAAAAATTAGAAAATCTGATTTTTTTAGTCAAAAACTAATTGGTTCAATAATCATCTATGAACTCTTCATCATATCTAGTGCCAATGTGCATATAAGGCACAGGCAAACCATGAGCATCAGCAGCCCAAGGCACACTAGCCAGTAGCCATGTTTGTTTATTGTTTAGCTATCTACTTTAACTCTTTATCTGTTACTATACACACAGTAGGCATTGTTGGAGTCTGGAATTTGAACAGTATATTAAAGCAATCATCACAGTAGTTGTGTAACAAGCAAAGTTGGGGAAACTGCCACCACCACACTCATTCTCCACTGTGAATTTTCACTTTGATTTCAACAGGCATAAATGCTAAGAAACTATGGAGAAAAATAAGTTATGAGAACTCTATGAAGAAAGCAGAGCTTGACAGCCATTGCCATCAGCAAAAGAGAATGGACTGAGAATGTCTTGCCTCACTATAAAATATGTGAGTTTAGAGAGAAACCTGTGAACCAAATTAGAATTGTCACCGAAGAAATGGGAAGAGCAGGGGTGGGGCAGAATTACAGATGTACCCAAGGACATGGTAGCTGGCTAGGGGCTCGAGGTGAAGCAGAGAAAGGGGTATCCATAACTCAAAGGTTTTTAGCATGGGAAGGGCAAAGAGGATGACATGGGGAGCTAAGACAAAGATGAATGGTAGAATCAGGGGTGGGAGAAGGAAAATACAATTACGGTGAGGTACTGAGTTGGGGAGGGTGTCTGTAAGATTACAAAGCACAGAGGTACACAGGCCACTGGGAACTAGGTTTGGCACTGCAGGTAAGAGATCAGGACTGCACACTGAAAAGAGGGTGACAGTGTATGTCATGGATGTGGGTAAGGTCATTTGAAAACAAATACAAAGTAAGAAGAGGCCCAGGATGAGCTTTGGAAGAAAGCATTACTACAGGGCAATGCAGAAAGCCAGATTGACCAAAAGCTCAGACTACTGAGGACAGCATACCATCATCACATTTGTGCTGAAGTTAAAACCTACCCTGGTGTTCAGAATCAGTGATGGATCCCAGCAGGGTGCATACTGGTCTCTGCCAAAGAGATAAGTTTTCTGAAAGCTGATATTGACTCAAAAAAAAAAAAAACCTCTTTCAGATTTCTCTAATCAATCCATTTGCTCTCCCACAAAATTATAGTTTGGATGGAGGGACCTCCCAATTTCTCTCTGCCCACTTTATAATTATTTTCTTCACCACAGAAGTACTTCTACTAATAAAATCTTGGAATACTTAATCCCATCTTAGCTTCCACTTCTTAGAGGTTCTAGACAATCAGAGGTACATAGAGAAACTGATGACATGCCTCACTTATTGTCAGCCAGCAGATTATTTCAGCATTGTGGTTGGCAGCAAACACAGATTTGCAAAATGTGCAGATACCTCTGGTACACATAAAATGTTATACATAAGGCTTATACCACAGTCAATGAAAACTAAAGACATCCAACAGCCTACCTCACTATTAAAGAAGAATCATAAATCAAGCAACAAAAAATATGATAAAGAGCTAAGAAAACTGACACCAAGTATATGCATGGCATATATGACTAAAAGAAGTATAAAATGTCATATCATTCTTACATTAATTTCATTTACTTATACAAAGCAATAAATTCCATTTTCAGTAATTTTGAAGTAAATTTTAAATCAAATCTTTGAGGAGTCAAAATATCTCTTTGTGTATATTCCATAATGAAAAGTTGGAGATAAAGCTAACACTAGGAAAATAATGTAAAGTTAAAAGACACCTTAAAAAGCAATCTAACTCTTTCACTAAAATCTGCAGACAAAAGGTAGAAACAAATAACATTAAAGCATTTCAAAGGTTTTCAAGTGAGAATCATATATAAAATTATAATTTAACCATTCATGCAGAAGCTTAGGAAACATGACACTCATAAATCATTCAAAATGAACTAAATGATAAAATACAGCTAAGTAAAAAGTGAATCAAATTTAAATAGTCGTGATTGGAAATTACATAACTAAATCCATAGCTGTTTTGACTCTCCTTTTGTAAGAAACTGCCACTGGTAAATGGATGGAAACAGTTTAGAGGTACAGTGGTCACTCCACTAGTACCTCTTCCTTTCCTGTCTCTGTGCACACAAGGCAAATGCCCTGAAGGTCATATATGTCCTCAATGTGAACACATGGCCTATTCTTATTCATTCCTCTTATTACCCACTTTCTGGACAGGACCATGCTAGTGACTGGTGTATAAAACAGGTCTTTGTTCATCAGTATAGAGAGATCTCTTTTCATCTCTCCTTTCAGCTCTGGGCAATCTTCAAAATCTTGCACCATATGAACAACCCACAACTTAATCAACTGGTTATCTACTGATGGGCACTTACATCATTTCTCTGATAGAATATTACAGCAGCCCTGAGACTTGTCTGATACATACATCATTTTGAACATGTGCAAACACATATAAGAGATAACATTCCAAAGAGAGGCTGCTGAGTAAACCTACATGTATTTATAATTCTGGTAGCTATTGCTAAATTACCCTCAATAATAAAGGACTAATTGCACTTTCTCCAGAAATGCATGCATGATAAGGCCTGTTTACTCAGCCTGACCATTAGAAGGTGTAGTCAAACTATTAGATTCCTGATACTAGTGTGTTAGAAATGGAAGCTCAGTATAGTTAAAATTTGTACTCAACTGTTATGAATGGGTCTGTGTTTCTTTTTTCATAGCTAAGAGCTTTCTGCAGTTTCCACTTTAATTGGATTGCTGGAATTCTGACAATTAATTTTAATCCACTTCAAGAATTATTACAGAGAGCACCATGGCGCAGTAGAAGCTTTACAAATGTAAAACTCTTAAAGGTAATACCTTTAGGGAAAGAGAGAGTGATGTGAGTAAGACAGAAACCTCTCTGATATAGCTTCTCCATCTTTTATAGCACAAATTAGATATGGACGCAAGCTAAATTTGAGCTACAGAAATAGCGACTTAAACTCCATGTTCTTCAGAATCATTCTAGTTATCTCTCAAGTAGTGATTCTCAATGTGTAAGTCCTAATCTCTTTGGGAGTTGAATGACCCATTCACAGGGGTTGCATATCAGAGACCCTGAATATCAGATATTTACATTGAGATTCATAACAGTAGCAAAATTACAGTTATGAAGTATCAATGAAATAATTTTATAGCTGGAGTTACCACAACATAAACTACATTAAAGGATCGCAGCTCTAGGAAGGTTGAGATCCACTGCTCTAGAGGGATCTTTTGGAAATGTTACCTGGAATTCAGCCATTTAGATTAAATGAAAGCTTTTTTATGCTTAATGCAAGGTGAGTGAAATCTCTCAGTATTGGTCAGATGAATTCCAGCCATTCTGGAGCATTCCTGTTTCTAGACTATCTTACCACATGCATATAAGAGGAATGAGTATCTGAAATCATAATCTTGTACAGTTTTGAGTATGTGCTCCTGGGCAAAAAAATGTCTGAAGCCTATTTTAATCACTTGTAATGTCTTTATTAAAAATTCATGATTCAACATCATTGTTACAAAAGTAGCCACTATTTTAAAAGTAGGAACATTCATAATTTCCAAGACAATCCATATAAAGAATAGAAGTTATAGCCACTCCAAGAAAACCATTGTTTCTTTAAAATATCTAAGGATGAAAGTCATATTTCAGTTGTTCTACTGATAAAAAAAAAAAACTTGGTATCAGGAACCAAATTTCATCTTCATAGCTGCTAACATGGTGATCCTGAATGCAAGTAAGATTTAACGCAAGAAAATTCTATTTCAGAACCATACAGATACCTGCATACTGACACATAAAGGCATATATCAGTGAGTAGAGTTGACTCATAATTCACTACCTTCTTGCTTAAGTCCTTTCCCAATTACAGCTGGCAAGTTTTACTTCCAGAGTACGTCTAGCTCATGCCCTGATAAGCCTAAAGACTGACATTTACATTTGGTATTCTTGAACTCATCAAGTGAAACTAGCTAATTGAAAATTGTTTCTGCTTTATTTATAAATCCTTTCTTTTTTATTGGGTTTTTTTTAATTAAGAAAATGTTTTTATTTCACGTACCAATCACAGATCCCCCCCAATTTCATACATGTATATATGTTTTGACGAAGCTTAATCTCCATTCCCTCTACTCACTCTCTCTTATTCCCTTTACCACTACCCCCTCTCCTTTTCATGTGGTTTTTTAACCCACTTGAGTGCACCTAGCCCTGACAGTGTGTACATGAGTGTAGGGCCATCTTCAGGAGCATGGGTAGCCTCTCGGGGGTCACATCCTGGAAGAAAGCAGAATCCCCTCTCCCAGTAGCCATCAATCACCACTAGCTCCTTGGCTCAGGGTCAGGGTGGGACTTCATGCCTCTCCACCTACTCCATACTGGGATTTTTGTCTGACTTGATCTTGTATAAGTCTTGTGCAGGCTGTCACAAGTGATATAAGTTCCTATGTGCAACTGTCCTGTCATGTCCAGAAAACAGTTTTGTGGTTGTGGTTGTGGTTGTGTGTTTGTTGTTGTTGCTGGTTTTGTTTTGTAGTCGACCAACACCTCTGGCTCTTACAATCTTTCTATCCCTTCTTCCACAGCCA
>CABHPH010129955.1:22210-38784 GCA_902168325.1 Peromyscus nudipes | reverse complement strand
CGCTCTCTGGGCGGGCTAGGAATGCGACTGGGGAGGGCGCGCGCCAACCTCGGGGACGCGCACCCAGCGCTGAAAAGTGGAGCCTGGGCTCTCCCGCTGCGGGCGCACGGTCCCCAGGGACGTCACAGCGCTGGAATCCGAGGAATGCCGGGCTGCCAGAGCTCCTTCGGCAGGCCGGGCAGAAGTCGTGCACTTTTAATGGGCTAGCTTTGGAGCGTGTCTTCCTTCCAAGGTGGGGGGCTGTGGACGGAAGGAAAGTGCCTGGAGTAAGATAGAAGTGGAGAGGGGGTGGCGACCCAAGGCAACCCAGCTGTGCTGTGCGACGCTCCGGGGGCGGATGGGAAAGCGGAAAGGAAAGGACCGTCCCTCCTAGATTTCCGTAGGCAGCTAGGGGGTGGGACGCTGGAGCTAGAACAGGCCATTTATTTGGGGGAGGTCTTGCTGCCACCGCCCAGGGGACACAGGACAGGACAAAATAGGGTGGCCTCCTTGAGCAGGCAATCTAGGATCCCTGCTCAGAATCCCAGGATCTCCCAGTAGTGAGCTAGACTTAGCTCCGGTCCTCCCACCCCACCCCCACGGCCAGCCAGCCTTTGTGTGCCGGGAGTTGGAATATGTGGTTTTCCCGGTTTGTTCCATGCCACGGAGGGGCCCCACCCCGCCTGGGCACTGGGAGGGAACTGCCTTAGCACTTTCGGAGGTGGGGTTACTGAGGCGCAGCCAGTATAATGGAAAAAGCACTCAGCCGGGCAGGGGAACCTGCATTAGGCCCCGCTGAGTTGCTGACCCAGTGCTTGACTCAGGAGGATCCCAACCCCCCACTCCGATCCTTGGTTTTGGTAGTTGTTGAAATGAAAGGGGCCGCCTGTATTTCTAGTGTTTGTGTGTCTTGGCATCTGTTCTTCTTCTGAAGTCTCAAGCCCAGTCCTTCCAAAGACCCTGAAGTCCTTGTCACAGAAGATAGCGTCAAATTACTTTACTGTACAGGCAAGGGATACTAAACTTCCAGGCCTTACTCCATCCTGGTGGCCCATGCCACACTCTGGAGGCAGAGACAGGAAAATCACAAGTTGAAGGCTGGCCTGGACTACATAGCAACACCCTACCTCAAAACAAGAAAGAAAAGTATTAAATCTCTTGTGTCCAGAGAGCGAATCTGTAATAACTGCCTTCTGAGCATTTTACCTGTCTGCAGAACCAAGAAGAATTAGAGAGGGCCGGAGGAGGACGGAATTGGGATGATGGATGGAAGGGTCAGTTTTTCAGAATGTCAAAGAGATCACTGTAGGGGTCTGGTGAGTTTCCAACCAGTCTTCTGAAGGGCTTCTCTTTGTGGCTGCAAGTGTGGGCAATATTCCACACAGCCATGCATACCATCAGCATCCCTGAGAGAAGGCTGAGGAAGCAGGAAGAAAGGACCTATCTCACCAAGGAACACGTGCTGCTGAAATGGGATAAAGACAGAGTCTGCACCGGAGCTGACTTAACCTCAGAAGCTTGACTGAAACAGGATTGGGCTCACCGGTAACATGCCTAAAGCCTGTCACTGGCAGGCTGGCTGTGCCCTTCTGGGACACAGGAGGCCCTTGGCATCTTTTAACAGTAGAAAGTAAGTGGCACATGGATGTCGTGGCTCTGAAGTCACACAAAACGCTGAGCACAGCCCCCAGGCCACCGTGGTCTAGAAGAAAGAGCAAAGGATTTTCGAGCAGATACAAAAACTGGATTCCACCTGTGACCAGCCATGTGACCCCGAGCAAGCTTGAGTTCATTTTGCCAGTGGAGTGTGACATCAAGGACTGAGTTTGGTTGGATTAGCTGAGTCTTGGGCTGCGACCCTGTCTGAGCTTGCTTGAGTGTCTCCTCCAGACACAGGCATGTTTGTGGAGGAAGCGAGGCAAAGCCAGAGCTGGAACAGCTGCCTGCATGCTGCCTTGAGACCAACGCGGTTGCTGGGAGTCCAGTGAGTGAACGTCGCTGCCTTTGCAGCTATAATAAAGCCAAGGCTGAGCACTAGCCCTCTGCACTTGTTTTTAATTTTTAAATCAATTTATTCATAAAAGTAAAAGTCATTAATTTTAAGGACCTATGAAGTGTGACTGATTGGCTTTATATTGGATCATAGGAAGACAATACAAATAAGAACTATTTCAGTTTTATACACACACACAGAAAGAGAGAGAAACTGCCTATTTAATGACTTGGGCGTTGTACTTTGGTTCTCGTGTATGCTAGACACATGCTGACCCACTGAGATATAACTCTTTGTAACAAGAAAACACAACGTGAGCCTGAGGGTTCAGGACATAGTGCTTGCATGCCCAGTCCTGGGAGAGGTTTGGGAAATCTGGCACATTGCCCACATTTATAATCCCAGCACTCAGGAAACAGAGTCAGGACAACCTCCATGAGTTTGAGGCCAGTGAGTTCAAAGCCATCCTGGGCTAAGTAGACCCCATCTCAAAAACACACACAAAAAGCAAAATGCTTGGTGCAGAAACATGAGGACCTGAGTTCAGATCCTAGCACTCCTCATAGCTGGGCATGGTTTCCCCTGTGCCTGTAATCCAGCACTGCTGGAAGCAAGGGGATGAGCAGGGCTTTCCTAGCTGCCAGCCTAGTCAAAAAAAGAAAGGAGGGCAGGAGGGAGGGAGGGAGGGAGGAAGGGGGAAGGAAAAAGAAAAGAAAGAGAGAGAGACAGAAAACTGTCCTGAGTTCCATAAACTGCAGTTCAGGGAGAGACCCAGCCTCAAAAGAATAAGGTGGAGGGTAGAGGATGTAGTCAAAAGTTTTCCTGTGTCCCACCCAGTCCCACAGCTGCTCAGACCCAAGTAAACACACAGAGGCTTATATTACTTACAAATGGTATGGCCTAATGGCTCAGGCTTATTGATAGCTAGCCCTTATAACTTAATCCACTTCTGTTTATCTATAGGTTGCCACATGGCTGTGGCTTATCAGTACTTTCACATCTTGCTTCTCCTGGCAGTGCTGGTGTCTCTCTAGACTCCGCCTTTCTCTTTCCTGTCTCGCTCTTGAATTTCCCACCTGCCTCTAAGCTGCCTTGCCATAGGTCAATGCAGTTTTATTTATTAACCAATGGGAACAACATATATTCACAGCATACAGAAAGACATCCCCCAGCAAGAGGAGGATGCCCAATGCCCGCCTCTGGGCCCTGTGCACATGTGCCACACACACACACACACACACACACACACACACACACCATCATACTCACTCATATACACAAAGAACACAACTTGAAGTAACTGAAAAGAAACCAGAAACCTATCTCTATTTCTCTCTCTCTCCAAAATAAGCCAAATACATTCTCTCACCCCTCCATGTGTGTGTGTGTGTGTGTGTGTGTGTGTGTGTAAGCAAACACGCCTTTACCTAAGTCTGCACTCTGCCATTTCCTCAGGGTGCATGAGTTGGACGGGTCTTAAAGTAATGAGCCTCATGTTTAAAGTTTTACAATTTTAGGAACTTGTGGATATTAACTCTTCAAAGTAATACATCTCCTTGTTCTAAGCTTGACTCTAACTATAAATACAGGATGCCAAGCAGAATCTCAGGGCCCTCCACCATTCCACCCACCTCCAATATGTTCTTCTCATTAATGTGTTACTTTTACACCTTCAAAGACACTGAAGTCCCTGAAAGCAGAGTGAGTTCTGGGAGATGGATCAGTCAGAAAGGCACTTGATGTGCAAGAGCTGACTTTGGTTCCAGCACTCGGGTAAAAAGCCAGACATGGTGGTGCTCAGCTGCAGTCATACCACTGGTGAAGTGCTGTGGGATGTCTTTCTGTATGCTGTGAAGATGTCGCTCTGATTGATTGATAAATAAAATGCTGATTGGCCAATAGCCAGGCAGGAAGTATGGTGTAGGCAGGATAAGGAGAGAGGAGAATTCTGGGAAGTGGGAGGCTGAGTCAGGAGATGCATGAGAAGATGTAAAGTACTGGTAAGCCACAAGCCACGTGGCAACTTAGAGATTAATAGAAATGGGTTAATTTCAGATGTAAGATCTAGATAGCAAGAAGCCCGAGTCATTAGGCCAAACAGTTTAAATAATATAAGCGTCTGTGTGTTTATGTGGGTCTGAGTGGCTGTAGGAGCCGGGTGGACACAGGAATACTCCAGCTACAGGGAGGCTGACACAGGAAGATCCCAACTGTCAAAGCAGTGAGGTCCAGGATCAATGAAAGACCTCCTCAAAGCATAAGGTGAAGAGTGACAGAGGAAGACAGCTGGTGTCAACCTCTGGCTCCCACATGTGCATGCACCTGTACACATGCACACACACAAACATGTACACACACAATAAACACCTCCTGTTTTTGTTTTGTTTTGTTTTTTGTTTTTTCGAGATAGGGTTTCTCTGTGTAGTTTTGGTGCCTGTCTTGGATCTCCCTCTGTAGACCAGGCTGGTCTCGAACTCACAGAGATCAGCCTGGCTCTGCCTCCCAAGTGCTGGGATTAAAGGCAGGTGCCATCACCACCCGGCCCATTTTTAAAAAAAACTGGAGAGTAGGCTGGCTTTATTTGAAAAATTCTGATGCTCTGTAGGGGCTGTCTATACATTTTGAAGTTTTACGGAGGAGGAGGGCTCTGTTAATACCTTGCTTTCTTTTCCTTCTGTTCGTAGGACATCTGTGAGCACACATGTTAGTGTGCATCATATTTTAGACTGGATGTAACTGAGCTACAACCAGAATTCAGTAAAAAGCAGAAAACTTAAGATATATGAGTCTCAAACACCTCTTGTGCATGTGACTTCGACCCAGGCCCAGGTAAAGTGTCTACCACTGCAGGAAATTCCCTTGTGCGACTTCCCAGTCACTATGTCCCCTCTGGGCTGACTTCTGCTCTATGCACATGTCTTGTTAATCCTCAGACATCATGCCAATGAACTCAAGCAGTGTTCACATATCATCTAGATGGGGAAGCTGGCTGCTTTGGCTCACTGTGTGTCAGGAGTTCATCTATCTCCCTGCACAGCAGAATACATTCCACGGTGTGAACCGTATCACGCTGTGTTTGCCCATTCTATAGGTCTAGTGAGCAGGTGTATTTTGGAAACACTTCTCAAGTGATTCTGCTGTGTTTGGGTTGCAGGTCAGAGCCACTGGCTTACAGCAAGAATATAAGATAAGACTAGACTATTGACACCTGCAAAAAGTGGTAAACAACAGATCACTTAGGAATGCTTTGATGGAGCTGGGAGATAGCTCATTCAGTAAAGTGCTTGCCCCTCAAGCATGAGGCCCTGAGTTCAAAACCCCAGACCTATGTTTTGTTTTGCTTTGCTTTTTTGTTTGTTTGTTTAAAGGCAGGCATGATGGCACACACTTGGAATCCCATCACTGAAGAGGCACAGACAAGTAGATGGACTCCTGGGGCTTTCTGGCCAGCCAGTACAGCCTACTCAACAAGCTCCAGGCCACAAAGACCCTGTCTCAAAAACAAAATGAAAGGTACCTGAGGAGCAATGTCCAGGGTTATCCTCATATGAATACAAGTGCACACCCCCCCCCACATACACACCCAAAAGAGTGTTGTAACTGTGGAGTGTGCTGTCTTACTTCTGCTTGTTTGTTTATTTTCCCTGTTGCTCTGATAAAATACCCCAACAAAAGCAACTCACAGTGGGGAGGAAAGGTTCATTTGGCTCACAGTTCCCGTTCCGGCGCATCATGGGGGGAAGCCACTCACCTTGTGTCTTCCACCGAGAGGCAGGGAGATAAATGAGGGGCGCCTTTGCCATGCGGCTCCCTTTCTCCATTTACACACTCCTGTTCCCAGTCAGGGAATGGTGCCACCCACAGTGGGCAGGTCTTCCCACCCCAATCAACACAATCCAGAAAACTCCCCAACAGGCATGTTCAGAGCCCCTTGTCCCAAGTGATTCCAGACCCTAACAAGCTGATGTCACAAGGTGAGCAACGCCGAGTTAGGAAACTGGAACGTGAACTTCTGGCTATCTGGTGATTTTTTTTTTTTTTTTGTAAGTGGTGTAATAGTTTGTGAAGAGCTGCCACATACAACTACCCATGGGTCTCAGGTCTATCCCGGAAGCCGACATAGACCACATTCAGTATAGTATATGGACATACAGTACGGTAGAGTGTGGCACAACACCACCCAGAGGCTGTGCCACAATGGGCGAGAACCAGTGACTTCTGCCTTTAGAGATGGCTTCCTAGCATCTGTTCTGGGAAAACCTTTGCAGACACAGGAGATGGAGATTCCTCCTTCCCTCCTGGTGGCATCTTGGAGGGCTTTCAGTTTGCGAATAATAGTCGGCCTATGATGTTCATCCTTCCCCTAGGCCAGCACGGCCGGGAAGTCACTGTCCTCAATCACTGCCAAAGTGGAGTAATACGAGACTTTTGTGGAGCCACAGCTTTATGCTTTGCATGTGAAATGTCACCTCCACAGCTTATCTATTGGCACACGACTCCCCAGCTGGGGGCAATGTCTGTCGGGTTGTGCGACCTTTGAAATGTGGGTCCTCACTGAAGGAAGTGGGTAATTTGGGGTGGGCCTTGAGAGTCACCCCCAGTTCTCTGTGCGTCCTGGGGCAATACAACCAACAGCTACTGCACGCTTCATCTTCCTCTGTCACAAACAGCAGCCGTGCTGGATATTTCCAAGATGGACACCTCCTCTGAACGGTGAAGGAAAATTCACCCTCCTTCCCTGGAGTTGTTGCAGCCAGGTATTGCCACAGAAGCAAGAAAAGCAGCGACCACACACAGGCGAGGTGAAAGTAGAAAGCGTGTATTTCGTGTCCTGTCTAGTCCACCTCCCATGGAAGCTAAGCGTGTGGTCCCCTCTGATCACGCATGCTTCCCTCTCGTTCTAAGGTCTCAGAACCCGTTCCAGATGCTCCCACCACCACCACTCTGGCCACCTCTCCATCTCATTTCTCTTTCCCTTTCCCAGGTCCCAGATGAAGCCTCCCTATTTTCCAAAGCACTGTCCCTTAAAATGAAGCACTGGAGAGAGGCCCCATTCTGCGCGTGCCAACCTAGGCCTTGTATAAGTACGTTATTTCTCTTACATCCTCCTGGAGAGAATGTCAGAGATGTTTGGTTGTATGTTTTTGAGCTGGAAAGGACAGATGGAGCCATCCTCCTGTCTGGGGGCTGGGCCGGCTCCTTGAGCATCTGTGAATGACCATGTATGCAAGGATATCAGTGTCCCTACATCAAAAAGGCAGTCTCACCATAGGAGCATCGCTGATTTTTCCAATAAAAATGTACAAGATTCAGCTAATTATTTACTTTTGAAAAATTCCAATGATATCAATATATGCTGAACGATAGACCGTAAGACATGCACCATTATTATTATTATCATTATTATTATTATTACATACCTTATTGATACTACCAGGAGAATTTAAAAGAAATACAACCTAGGCATAATGAAATACTTTAGTCTATGTATTTGTATATATCGTTACTATTCTCTACTAATTTTACCTTAGACCATGCACACTGACTCTAACTCCATGGGGGAAGCTTCCTCATCACAGTCCCCTGACACTCTCTGCTGACTTTCCACTTCCATAGGCTCCAAGTTTGCCTTCTAGCCTTTCTATGCTTGGCAGAAATAGTCCATGGCTCTTCCAACACACACCTTACATGTCTTCCTGCTCATGGGGCCACCTGTCACTGTGACCTTGCAGGAGCACATTGTCAATGGAGAGCTTACCCCACCTGCTGCAGAAACACATGCATTATCCAGAAAGGGTGGTTCACATCTGAGAGCTCTTCTGCAAGGCAGTCTTAGTTTCCATTTGATCAGTTTTGACTGTCATCATGGAATAATCACTTTAAAATGGAACCCACAGTTATTTACATCAGTTGTTAAAAGATCTGGTAGGCAAGGGAAATGGATTCAGTAACAGTTCCCTTGACTTACCAAGACCAAACGCCTATTTCAGTTTTGTGTTGTTTGCTTTCAGTCTTGTTTTTGACAGTGCCTTCCTATGTAGCCCTTGCTGGCCTGGACCCTCTACAGAAAACAGACTGGTCTTGAACTCACCGAGATCCACTTGTCTCTGCCCTTCAAGTGCTGGGGTTAAAGGTGTGTGCCACCATGTTCAGTTCCCATCTCAAGTTTTTGTAGGGGGAAAAAAGAACAAGTCACAGAAGGATGGGGGCCTGGAGATATTGTTCAGTGCTAAGTGCTTATTTAGTATGCAAATTAGACTCTAGGTTCTGCAAGAGGGAAGGGAAATAGGGCCAGAGACCCATGGGAACTCCTCTTTCTTCTCTGCCTGGGAATGCCGTCTTCTACTTTTGTCCATACCCAGGCTAATACCCATGCAAGCCTATTTCTCACAGCTCAGTTTCCTCATCTACAAGAGGGGAATACCAAAGTGTGTGCTCACTGTTTTGTATCGTAACTTACTCATCAGCATGTACAAAGCCCTTAGTAGCACACCTGGTTCTCCATATATCACCTAATATCATCACCAGTCTAATTATGTCTTTATGGAATGGACAGGAACCAAACCTCACATCTACATTTCCAATAAAAGAATCAGGCTGAGTCATCAGCCCAGGGTGGGAAGGAAGGCTGTCATAAACAGGAGAGGGACCTGGGAGATCTGAAACCATGCCCATATAGAAGGAGAAATGTGTTAGCAAAAGGAAAGGCTTGGGGAATCTCTCTGTTCATTTATGTCCATACCACTACCAGGCCAAACCTGGCTTTTCCCTCTAGCAAAGGCAGTGTTGCTAGGCTACAGTGATGCAGAGAGGGGTGTAAGGAGACCAGTGGCCATTGAGCACTTCATGCTCTAGGCACAGGGATGCTTTCTGTCACAGCATTCAAGTGCTGTGGACTGAACTATGTCCCTCCCAGATTCCTGTGTTGATGCCTTTAATCCCCAGCAAGACTTATTTAGATGTATTCTTTAAGAAGATAATTAAGGTTAAGTTGAGGTCAGAAGACTAGGGCCCCTGAGTCAGTGGGACTCGCTGTCTTTACAAAAGTGGTTTTCTTGTATCCACACAGAGGGAAGACAGGCAAGGACATCAGAAGAGGTCACCTGAGAGCCAAGGAGAGGACTCACCGGAAATGAGAGCTGGTAGCAGGATGGTGTGTGTGTGTGTGTGTGTGTGTGTGTATGTGTGTGTGTGTGTATGTGTGTGTGTGTGTGTGTGTGTGTTGTGTATGTTTGTGGTGTATGTGATGTGTGTGTGTTTGTGTGTGTGGGGGGGGGTGTGGTGTTAGTATGTATGTTAGTATGTGTGTATGCATGAATGTGAGGGCCAGATGTCAATATTAGGGTATGAGGCATCTTCCTGATCAGCCTAATATTTCTTGAGACAGGGCTTCTGTGGTTCTTATTTGAGACAAGTTTTCCCTGTGTAGCCCTGGCTGCCCTGAAACTCGCTCTGTAGACCAGGCTGGCCTTGAACTCACAGAGATCTGGATGCCTGCCTCTGCCTCCTGAGTGCTGGGGTCAAAAGCATGCGCCACCACCACCACCTGAGACAGTCCCTCTTATTGAGAACTAGGGCTTGCTGATCCCACTAGACTGGCTGCCCAGCAAGCCCTCATGATCTTCCTGTCTCTGTTTCCTTAACAGTTGGATTATAGCACACACCTCTGCACCTAGCTCTTACATGGTGCTGAGGACAGAGCTCAGGTCTTTATGGTTGCCAGTGATCTCCCCCCACAGGACTATTTTTGTTGTTTGTTTGTTTGTTTGTTTGTTTGTTTGTTTGAGACAGGGTATCTCTGTGTAGCCTGGCTGTCCCAGAACCCACTCTATAGTCCAGGCTGGCCTCGAACTCACAGAGATCCTCCTGCCTCTGCCTCTTGAGTGCTGGTACTAAAGGTGTGCACCACCACTGTCCGGCTACCCCCTGATAGCATCTTAATCTTGGACTTTAAGGCTCCAGAGCTTTGATCCCTTGGCCAGCTCTTTGGAAAGCACACAGCAACAGAAATGATGTGCTTAGCCCAGGAACCCTTGGCACAGCACCTTCACAGAGTCTCATGAGGCAGGTACATGACGTCTGTCATCATCTTCATCAAATACTTTCCAATACCTGTCAGCTGCCATTTTCTGATTTGAGAGTGGAAAGAAATGGCCAGGTTGCTAAGAATAGCTAGAAATTCTGACCAGACTCTTCAAATCCTTGTTTACAAGAGATCAAGGAAGTGACAGGCACATACTAGTCTAAAAAAAAATCAAACCAACCAGGACACTTCAGTGTTAAAAAAAAAAAAAATCAAAAGATGCCCTGCTTTCATATACGTTTTTCAGTCCCTGTCCACAGATCTCAGAAGGAAAACATGTAAGACAGAGTACATTTGTGCTGTCTCATGATGGTGCTCTTCAGAACTAAGGTACTGTGTACAAAGAGCATCTGGGTTGATGTCCATCTCTGTCTGCAGATGTTTGCAGCTGCAATGGTACTCTCAAATTTTACATCAGACTTTCAGGAAAAGCCAGAGAGGGCTGGGGAGGTGGCTTACTGTGTAAACTTCTTGCCATGCAAGCAGGATGACCTTAGTTTGATCCCCAGAACCCACACAAGAAAGCCAGGCTTGCTGGTGTGCACCTATACTCCCAATGCTGAGGAGGCAGAAGAGGTGTGGACCTGGGGCTCACTCAGGGCAGCCTAGCTGAATCACCCAGCTTTAGGCCAAGTGGGAGCCCCTGTCTCAAAACACAAGGTGTAGGAGTCAGTGAGGTGCTTGCCATCAAGCCTAGTGACCTGAGTTTGATCCCTGAACCCCATATGGTGGTAGGAAAGAACCAGCTCACACAATTTGTTCTCTGACCTCCACATGCATGGCATGGCAGACATGAATCTCCTCCACTGTGGTGGACCAGCCCCCACATTTATTTACCCCAGGGACTGTGGAGGAATGAGGGATAAGAGACTTAGATAGAAATAAAGAGGGGAGAGAAACAGAGAGAAACGCAGGATAGACTCGAGTGGGCCTGGATCCTTATCCACTGGCCCAAACTATATTCCAAAGGTCAATTTATAACAATGCCAAGGGGTGGAGCAAAAGTCCTCCCCCTTGCTAGATACAGTCAAGTGTAGAACCTTACAAACACCTGGTACCCAGGCCCATGGTCCAATCAACTTCTTATGCCCAGGAAACCTAGTGGGCTACAACATTCCACACACACAAGTGTAAAAAAAAAAAAAAATGAAAGTAGCATTTAAAAAAACCTAAGGTAGATAGTGTCCTGCGGAATGATAGCTGAGGTTGATCTCTGTCTGGACTCTACATGTATATACAAACATGAACTGCACCTACACTTGTGGTGGTATTGTGTTCCCCAAAATATTGTGCACCCTAATAAACTTATCTGGGGTCAGAGACAGAACAGCCATTAGATACAAAGGCTAGAAAATGGTGGCACTCACATCTTTAATCCTAGCATTCCAGAGGTAGAAATCCCTCTGGATCTCTGTGAGTTCAAGGCCACATTAGAAACAGCCAGGCATGGTGACACACGCTTTTAATCCCAAGAACTGAGCCTTTAATCCCAGGGAGTGATGGCAAAAACAGAAAGATATATAAGGCATGAAGACCAGAAACTAGAAGCATTTGGCTGGTTAGGCATTTGGCTGGTTAAGCTTTTAGGCTTTTGAGCAACAATTCAGCTGAGACCCATTTGGATGAGAACTCAGAGGCTTCCAGTCTGAGGAAACAGGATCAGCTGAGGAACTAGTGAGGTAAGGTAGCTGTGGGCTTGTTCTACTTCTCTGATCTTCCAGCATTCACCCAAATACCTGGCTCAGGTTTGATTTTATTAGTAAGAACCTTCTAAGATTCCTGCTACATATACTCTACATAAAACACACACACACACACACAGAGAGAGAGAGAGAGAGAGACAGAGAGAGAGACAGAGACAGAGAGACAGAGAAAGACAGAAGGACAAACGGACTACCTTTTTTTTTTTTTTTGGTTTGGTTTTGATTTTCTGAGACAAGGTCTTACTATCTTCTTACTATCTAGCTCTGATTGTCCTGGAACTCATCATGTAGACCTTAAACTCACAGAGATCCTCCTACCTCTGCCTCCTGAGTGCTGGGATTAAAAGTTGTGCACCACCAGGCCTGGTCCTGTTCCTCTTTAAAACCGTTTACCTGTGCAGCCCAGGCTGACTTCAAACACTCAGTCCTCCTCTTGAGTCTCCTGTTCACAGGGAAGGCAGGTACTCACTCCAGGCCTGGCTGGAGCCCTAGTTAATGGTCGACTGGTTCACCTCCTTCTAGTAAGTCCTGTATGCTGAGTTTAAACAAAACCCCAAGAGACTAGCATTCTTTCTCGTTTTTCTTATACATCTTTGACTTTTTGTTTTGTTTTATGTAATTTAAATACCTACATGAAGTTGTCAACAAATAATGCAAACCAGATTTGTGGAGCAAAAACTTACTAGTCTTTCAGACCAATGGCAAGTTCCAAAATAACTAGAAAGTAGATGGGAAATATGTTACATTTATTTTCAACATCAGTAGCCATGGCCATAACACCCCTCTGAACGGTGTGCACTTGAAAAGAACCTTCCACTGTGGCAAGAGACCAGCAATAACCTCCTCTGGGGGAGTGGGCAGCCAGGCCATGTTGGGGATGCCATTCTGAAGAACATGATACCTGAAGGGCAAGATAGGGTGACCATGGGATGGGCCCGGCTGTGTCAGAGAATCCGGCAGTGTTAAATCACAACCTCCCTCAAGACCAGGCTGCTTCCTGGCCTCTTCCCCGAGAATGAGGGGGTGACTCAGTGTGTCTGGCTCTGGCACTTCAAACACATGTGAGTAATATGCATGGCCAACCATGTCAATTAGAGGACCGGTTTGGAATGACCATAGAGCATCACTTCCTGTGGCCAACGGGAAAAGGCAAATTACCTGGGAAGCTCAATTTTGAGAGGCCTTCTGCTACAAGTATGAGTCAGAAGTATCTACTGACATCATAAATCCTAGAGGCTGGACAAATGCCAAGGTGAGAAGGTGCCTGAGGATTTCATGATTGGTACCTCTGATTTTCTGGGATGAACAAAATGGGGGAAAAACATGTTTTTTTGTTTGTTTGTTTTTATGAGGACATCTTGTATAACCCAGGCTATTAACAAACTCACTACATGGCCAAAAATAACCTTGAATTTCTCACCCTCCTGCTTCAACCTCCTGGGTGCTGGAACTACAGTTGTGACCCATAGGCTTGGTTAATGCATTGCTAGGGATGGAGCCTAGGGCTCCATGCCACACTAGCAGGCACTCTGCCTGCCATGCTACTTGTCCAACCCCAATGAACACTTGCAAATGATGAGAGAGAGACTCAGCTCTTCAAGGCAGATGAAGATGGTCTTGCCTCCATTTATTCTAATCACGGTTCCAGCTCCTCCTCCCTGGTCCTCTGGTCCTGGCATCCTGCTGTTGCTTGAGCATGCCCAGGGCATTCTCTCCTACCCCAGGATCTTGGCCTTCACCATTGCTTCTGCAAAGAACTCCATTTCTCAGATATTTTCTGACTTGGTCACTCACCCCATTCTTCGCAATGACCTTCCCAGACTGCCCTGTCTAAACAGCCCTCTACACCCATTTTCTCTTCCTTTGCCTTGCTGTTTCCTGTTGCTACTAATCCTTCCCCTTAGGGCTTAGGTCATTAGTTTATTGTTTCTTCCCCACCAGAAGCTCCATTTCAGGGGTGTTTTTATCTGTTCAGGATCTGGGAAGCTCAACAGGCATTTATTGAAGTTTTAATGAGTAGGGGCTGGGGAGATAGCTCAACTAGCAAAGTGCTTGCCGCCCATGCGTGAGGATCTGAGTTCAGTTCCACCCATGTAAGAGCTAGGCACACTGCTGTGGTATTATATTCCAAGTGCACGGTAAATGAAGGCAGGAAGACCCCCTAGGCTCACCATCTGGGGTGGGCATTGCCATCTGCACCATATTCGTAATTGAACTTGGAGTAAATTCAAGGTACCCTGGCTTTGGGAAAAGCACACATGAAATTCCAAATTTAACAAACATGTTTGTTTGGTTTGTGTGGAAGGAGAGCTCACTGAAAGCCGGCAGCCACACATGTGAGGAGGCCTTCTTTTCCCTGTGGATCCCAATACCATGATGAAATATTTTGATATTTCATTAAATTTATATGCAACATTTCAAACACGTCCACATGCCCATGATTGGTCATTGGGATTTCACCTCCGTCTTCATGCATGTAGCCTTTGTACAAAAGTAACTGCTCACTCCTAGTGGTTCAGTTTGGGGAGGGGGCTTTTTGTTTGTTTAGCAGTTTGGGGGGACTGAACCCCAGGCCTTGCGCATGGATATAGATTACTGAGCTACCTCCCAGCCCTCTTTTTACTTTTTTATTTTGAGGGACTTATTTTATTTTATTTGGGGGGGGTTTTGTTAAGTTACCCTGCTTGTCCTGGAACTCATTCTGTATCCCAAACGGGGTTTGAACTTGTGATCTTCCTGCTTCAGCTTCCAAAGTAGCTGGGATTACAGGCTTGCACCAACGAGCCCAGTTCAATTCAGGTTTTTTAAAACTTATTTTCCAAGAATCTGTTTCTCCTAGGATCATTCCATTAAAAACAGTTGACTAGCTAATCACAACAGATTTGCACTGGCAGAGAAAAGGATAAAAGAAGATTTAGGAGGTTTATAAATCTGAATAGAAACTCAGCGCCCTGCCTTCTTTAAAGACAGTTGAGGCCAGCCATGGCTCGGCCCGTTACTGGCTCTTGTTGCTAGGCTGATGACTTGGGTTTGATTTCTGGAAACCACATGGTGGAAGGAGAGAACAGATTTACAAAAGCTGTCCCCAGACCTCCACTCATGTGACCTGTCTTCCCACAAATATACATACAATATAAAAATAAATTTTAAGAAGATTAAAATCAGATAGAGACCCTCAGTGTACATGGGTCTCCTTACCCCCGCCCTGACAGGGCCCTTCCACACTTGGAACCACATACTCCTGCCCACCTGCCAAGCGAGTGCGTGTGTTCTGTGAAGCACTGTGAGTGTGTGTGTTCTGTGAAGCACTGTGAGCGCGTGTGTTCTGTGAAGCAGTGTGAGCACGTGTGTTCTGTGAAGCAGCACAGTCTTTGTGTGGAGTGACTTCCCTGACAAGGAGAGTATCTTTTCTACCCAATTCCCTGTAACTCCTTATAAACATTTACATGGTTACGTTTGTGTGGAGCACACCTACCTGTGGTGACATCTTGCCTCACCACAGCCCAGAAACAGTGGAGGTGGACCCTCTGAACCCGTAAACCAAAAGAAGTACACCCCCAGGTTGTTCTGTCAGGTATTTGTGGAAACAATGAAAAAATAGTCAGTGTGGTTGTTAATACTGTCAACCTCACAGACACAACAAAAATGAAAATTATAGAGAAATCTCCCTGGTGAGCATAGATGCAAACATTCCCAATAAAACATTTGCCAAGTATATTCAAGAACTTATCCAAAAGATCACTCACCATGATCAAGTGGCTTTATAGCAAAGATACAGGGGTGACTTACCATCTAAAAATCAATAAAGGTTATAAATTACATAAATGGTCTCAAGGGCAGAAATTACATAGTCATCTCAACAATGCAGAAAGGACTTTAACAAAACTCTGGACTTGTCTTATTCCTTTCTCAGTTATCCAGTCCATTCAGTAGCCACTACTCAGTTGTTTGAGCCAGACATCAGGAAAATTCTTGATCTTTCACCTTCTGCCTTCTCACAAATCCCATCATTCCATCCTGAATTAACCATGACTTCCATTCTGCCAATATGCTGGGCCAGATGCTATCATTTCCCCCAGGGCTCACTTCCCAGCTTCTTAGGTATTTATCTACTTTCATTTAGTCTTTTCTCTGTGACACAGCACTTTCCTTCCAAACTAACAGCATTCCGTGGCTTCCTCCAGTGGCCCAGTTCTGATCTAACCCTTACAAACTCTCCAGCCTCATCTTGGGCCACTTGTCTTTAGTTTATTGTGCGCCAGACATCCTCATCTTTCTCTCTCTCCATCCTCTTCTTCTGCCTTCCGTCACAGAGGAGAGATTGAACTCAGAGATGCATGCATTTGTATACTTCACTTGTATACTTCACCACTGACACCCCTGGCCTTTCACTTCCTCACACCTGACAGCCTCTTGGGGTTTCACAGTCTTTGGGTGTGTTCTTTCTTCTATAAGGAGCATTTCACCCTCTGCTTTTCTTTCTTTCTTTTTTTTTTTTTTCAGAGCTGAGGACCGAACCCAGGGCCTTGTGCTTGCTAGGCAAGCACTCTACCACTGAGCTAAATCCCCAACTCCTTACCCTCTGCTTTTCACATAATCAGCTCCTTATTCATTGGAGAGCCTTTAAATCTCTTTGGGTCTTCCAGATCATAGCATGCCAGTGTTCTCCAGAGAAACAAAACCATAGCATAGGAAGTAAAGTAAATCGGCTGTGAGATGGATGGATGAATGAATGGATGGATGGATAATGGATGGATGGATAGATAGATGAATGGAGGAGGATGGATGGATGGGTGGATGGATGGATGGATGGATG
>CABHPH010129955.1:0-13944 GCA_902168325.1 Peromyscus nudipes | reverse complement strand
AAGTTGCCTAGGGGTCAGAGCTATTAGCAAGCCATAGCAAAAGCCGGTTGTGGTGGTGCACGCCGGTAGGATTTGCTGAAGGAGGCGCACGCCTTTAATCCCAGCACTTGGTAGGCAGAGCTAGGTAGATCTCTGTGTGTTCAAGGATACAGCCAGCATTGAAGACACACACTCCAATGTGTATCTGGAGGTCTGTACAGACAGGCAGTGACGAGGCAGTCACGTGGTTGGGTTTACAACCAATGAGAAGGCAGAACAGGAAGTCTTTATAAGACAAACACACAGGAAGTAGCTCCCTTTTTCGGAGAGGTCTCTTGGCTGAAGAGACTAGCTGGCAGCAGGCGGGTAAGGCTCTTAGCTCTGACCTCTTGGGCTTTTATCTTTACATTGGCTCTGTGTTTCTAATTTAATAAGATGGTTGGTTACATCTACAGGATATATGTCCAGGAGTGCTATAGCTATGTCTTGAGATAGGTCAATTCCCAGTTTTCAGAGGAACCACCACATTAATTTCCAAAGTGGCTGTACAAGTTTGCACTCCCACCAGCAATGGAGGAGCGTTCCCTTTGTCCTACATCCTCACCAACATGAGTTGTCACTTGTGGTGATCTTAGCCATTCTGACAGGTGTAAGATAGACTCTCAGAGTCATTTTGATTTGCATTTCCCTGATGGCTAAGGATGTTGAACATTTCTTAAAGTGTTTCTGTGAGAAGTTTTCTAAATTAGGATGATTGAAATAGGAATACCACTCTGAATGTGTGTGACATAATTTCATGAGTTGGGGTCCTGGACTGAATGAAAAGGAGACCTACTAAGTGCCAGCATTCACCTCTCTCTGCTTTCTGACATTGCTTCATATGTTACACCTGTCTAAGAAAACCAAGTAACAAACTAGAGTTTTGTTAGCCCAAGTATGCCTTCTCATTTTTGTGACTACAGGCCTCATGGAAGACAGAGACGCCGTTGTTCGTGTTACATATTCTGCACATTCATCTGCTTTACTAAGATATGGAAACCCATACTTAATGTTCCAGTGAATTTTCAGTTTTGTTTCTTTCTTTCTGTTTTTGCTCCTCAGAAGGTTGCTCACTGTAAAAACTTCGACAAACATTACTAAAACGTAAATAGCTGTAGATTTACCCTATCCCGTGTCTGACAGAACTAAGACAGAAGCTTAATCTACACTTACATATGTGTATTCCACATTCACTAAATTTCTAGTTTCTCACATTTAGCACTAACGCCACCTCCAGGCATGCTGGCAGCTCGCAGGTTCTTTGTCTGACACTCCCCTAGTAGCTGACCACCACTGTGTGATACACTAGATGGCCACTAGAGGCAGCAGCAACAAATACTTGTCCTACATTGCTTGGGACTCATTTTGAGTTGTTTCAAGCCATCTGTAGGTGGTCACTTTCATCAGCCAACATGCTGCATGCAGTCCTTTAAATGGAGGAATAAGGGGACTGGGGAGATGCCTCAGTGGGTACAGTGCTCACGCATGAGATCCCAAGCTGGGATTCCCAGCACCCTTAAAAAAATCTGAGTAAGGCAGTTCATGTAACCCTAGAGCTGGGTTAGAGACAGGAGGATCCTAGAGTTCACTCACTGGCAAGTCAGTCTAGCCAATAAGTGAGCTCCAGGCTCAGTAAGAGAGACTCTGTTTCAAAAACAAAATGGAGCATGATAAAGGAAGAAACATGAATACACACACAGAGGGACACACACAGGGGTGCACACACACACGATACAGACACAGAGAGACACACAGGGGCATACAAACAGACACAGAGAGTCACACAGGAGCACACAGACACACAGGGGCACACACAGACACAGACACACACACAAGGGCACAGACACGCAGTCACACACACACACACACCAATCATGCATATATATATATATAAAATCTTTAAAAAGAAAAAGGAAGTGTTAGTTGTCCAAGGAAAGTGTGAAGAGTTAATGAATAATCACTACTGGTTCAGATTTAACCACTTGTTCAATGTGGAACTTTGTTAACTGTGTATGTATTCCAAAGAAGGTTGTGGTAGAATGCAGAAAGATCACATGATTCATTAAGACCATCCTGGCTTTCTATCCCAGCTAATAGTAATGTTATTCAAGCAACAACTCTGGGACATGTTTATCTGGAGAGATGATGGGAAGTTTATGTAAACTGATAAGCCAGTCTGCTTCCATCTTTGGCTTGAAAGCCATCTTATAGTCAAGACAAACTAGGTTCATTCCTGTTTATGATTAAATCTCTGTCTCTCAAGGATTGGGATATGTCCCACCTGTAACCTTAACTACAAATGATCCCGTACTGCCTGTTTCAGGAGATGACAATCATGTCTTTGTTTCACAAAGTTGTTATGACCACCTTGCAACCATGTTTTTGTTTCAGGAGGTTGTTATGACCACCTTGTTGTGCTTATGCTCTGCTTCTGTAACCCACTTATTGGCTTCCCAACCCCCCCCCATTTGGAAAACCCCTACTCCTGAGCTACAAAAACCCTGTTCTTCCTCATGTCCAACATTGATCTCTTGAAACCTGCCTTGGGGGAGACACCCTGTGTACACAAATAAAAAAAAAGCTTGCTTTAATTTATTCGGCCATGATTTAGGTTGGTGGTCTCTCTCCTCAGATCCTCGGGACTGACGAAACAAGCAGGAACATGGATCTTCTCTCCTAACTTTATAGACATGCACGTTATGGATTTCAGTATTCCAAAACAATCTCAAGCCAGAAATCACTATAGACTTGTTTTAAAAGTATGCTTTCCGGTCAGGAGGGGGCTTCCCTGTAATTCCAGGATCTGGGGATGTGAGGTAGGAAGATGGCAGTAACTTAGAAGCCAGCCTGGGCTACAGAGAAAACACTGTATCAAAAGCAAAACAAAAGCTTTCCATGCCATTCCTTGGGGCTCTGAAGGTGTTGCTGGTTTAGAGAAATCCTTTGCCTTTTACTCCAAGGTGTTCGATCACTTGCGTACTGGTTAAGGAAGTGGTTTAAACACGATGACTATTGAAGATGAGATGTACACAAATTGACCTTTAGCTCGGTCATGTGTTGACAAAGATTCCTGGGCACGCCTCTCTGTTTACTGTGGCCATGCCATTGTCTTTCAGAAAAGCTGGATTTGTAGAGACCCCTCCCTTTGAGGTACAGGTTTCCAATCAACCAAGAAAATAACACATAATTTTAAAAGTCCTGTTTTAAATTTAAAATATTTTCAAAGATAGAGGCACTAGGCAAACTTTTTTTCCGCTTCAAAATTCTACTAGAATTGTTTAGTTAGAAGTATTCTTTATATGGTGCTGGGGGTCAAGCAGGGATTGCACATGATAAAATGCACGTGCTACTTGTGAGGTGCACCATCAAGCCCTAACATTTTAACATAGAAATGATTTTACTCTATAAAAAATACTATTGCAGGTATCATGTGTTTAGAGTTTCTGTGATTCCATAAAGGTGATGTTTTTTAGGGATTGTTATTTCTTTATTTCCAGTTAATAGTTCTGTAAGGACAAGCTTTAAGTAGTCAGCAGGACTACAGGCTGTTGCCTTTCCTTTTCCTTCCTTCGAACAGGGAATGTTATTGTAGAAAGAGGACAGACAGGAGGAACAGGGACCTGAAGAAAGGAAGGAGATGCTACAAGCCAGTGAGACCAGGCTGTTGGCTGAGACCTTCTGTGGGACAGAGCCACCTAGTGGTGGGAAGAAAAAGGGGTCTCCAAAGTTCAGGTCCCCTTTCCAGGACTTCACATCTCTGAGTGATGCTCAGTTGTATGTAACCAATTTACCCAAAACATGTGGATATGGTGAGTATTTAGTTTTGTAATAAAATGTAATTAAATCACATACCTCTGTTGGATATTTAATATTTATTCCTAAGCTCCTCTATGCTGCAGGGACTCAAAAGATTTTTAATTAATCTTGTCTTGGAAATAGTTTCTTGCTGTGAGGTGCTCAACCTCAGCCTGTGGAAGTCTAAGTATGTGCATGACAGGCACTGAAGCATCAGCCCTAATCTGAAAGTGGACGACGAATCCGAGTAAATCCCTCAGTGGTTGTACTTCTGACTTCCCAGAAGGCCACCGAGGCTCAGGTTTGCAGCAGGAGTGTTTATGCAGCATTGTGAAGTCCAGCCACATTCCTCATGTGTGGAAACTGAAAGCCTTCAGTTCACTCTGTGTTCTCCTCCAAACAGGACAAGATAGGCCTGGGTGCCGGAAGTTTCTGTTGTGATAATCCAGGAAGCAAAGGGCTGAGAGGGAAAAGGGAGATCCTGGAAAAGCCCACAGAAGGGCCACTGTCACTGCTGTTGCTGGGCTTGGTTCTCCTTGCTCTGCCAGCCTGCATGTGGGAAGGACACCCACCCATTGACTCCCAACTCTATTTGCTGAGGACTACCTGAGGAAGCCATAGCTGCTCCCCACTTCCAGGTTGTGCTTGGTGCTGGTAAGACAGCTCCTTTAGCATCCAAGAAAGTTCAGGAGACACCTCGAGGCCTATGGCTTGCACTTGAAGGCTTGGGGTCTGAGCCCACTGTATGGTACTCTGTGTATATAACAAGATATAGTGTTACTATCTTCACCCACATCAAGACCCTCACAAGAGTGGTCTTACTAGCATGTCCTCACAGGAGAAGGGAGAGGGCCATCACGTCCTCACCTGAGATACAGCTACGCACTCTCTTCAGCTCCATCTCTAACTGCACGTACCTCCCCCTGGTTGCACACAGACGTGTGAAGGCAGTAGTTCTAGAATATATGGAAGGTGAAAGTTTGACTAGGGTGGGAATTGCAGAGATGCAGCTTTCTGAGTCTTCATCCATGGAGGGGGTGGGGGGTGGGGCTGGTCAGTGATGCGACTGCTCAGGTCACCCATGCTGTTGTAAACAACCCCTCACCTAAGGTCCTTAAGCCAGTAAACCAATAAACTCATTGGTTCAGTGAGCTGGACTTTCAAGGAGACCCTTCTTTGGTCTGTCAGTATCTTATCAAAGGTGGAGACACATTTGTGGGGCTCTCCCTGGAAAAGGCATGCAACACTCTCACACAACAGCCTGACACATCTTTGGCTAACACCATACAAGGGCCATGAGGATGTCATAAGCTTATTGGCTATAGTCTACCTTTTACCATGTTTAGATCCATCTGTCTCTGCATTAACTCTGTCACTGTGTTGATGATGGTGGCCATGAGCTAAGGAAGACTTTGTTGAAGAGATGGGGCTGGGAGCTCAGCTCAGCGGGTCAAAACGCCTGCCACATAGCCTGACAACTTGAGCCCTGTAACAGGCATTAGAAGCCTGACTGGTGGCGCACATCTGTAATCCCAGCTCTCTTACAGAGATGTGGAAAGCAGAGATGGGGGAATCATCTAGAAGCTCACAGGCCAGTGAGCCTGGAGTTCACAGCAAAGCAGAAACAAGAGAGACTTACCTCATCAAGGGGGACGGTGAGAGTGGACACATGTACTGTGGCATGCAATGCCCCTCCCCCAGTAAAATGGTTTAAATAAAATACTAGAGAGAGAGAGAGAGAGAGAGAGAGAGAGAGACAGAGACAGAGACAGAGAGAGGAAACTGATCTAAGAAGCATGCCTCTGCCACACAACTGTTTCTAAGGTTGTGGCTAATGTGCACCAATTCTTGCGGCTGCCACCCACACTAGACCTCCCTGTCCATGGCCAGCGTCTGCCTCATTGGCTTGTCCACAAGGGATTCTGTCTCATCCTCCCCCCAGGGCTAGCTTTTGGTTGCTTTTCCCCTTTGGACCACGCTGTTTGTGATAGCTTTTTCACCAGAACAAAATACGCATGGGGAGGTTGTGGGAGACCGCAGAGCGTCTCCTGAGCTTTAGGCATATTTTCTCTGGTGGAATTCTGTAGTAGAGAAGAGCGTGCACGATAAATCAGGGTTGATAAACCTCATACTACTATTAGAATTCCTTTCTCTGCTGTTCGCATGCCTGAGGAAACCAGGGACTGGAGGAGCTATGAGTATTTTTGAACCCTTTTGTGTTATGTTATTAAGTGTCCTCCACTCCACACCTTACTCAGTGGAGTCTAAGGGAGGGTTATCTAGGTGACAATGGAAGGAGCCCAGTCGCCCACTGCTGGTCAGGCTTGCTCCTTCCAGCTTCTAGGGATGAGGGTGCTGCTCTGGTGCTGACGCGCACAGTTGGGGAGGGAGGGGCTGCTCTCCACCCTAGAGGGTGCGATCCTGAACTGGTGCGCCTCAGTTGAGCCATTCGCTGCTAAAGTTTAGCAGATGATTTCAACTTGGTACCTGAATTTCCTGGGGCCACTAAACCAAAGCACCCAGGACATTGCAACTTGGAACAGCAGAAACTGTCTCACAGTTCTAGAGGGAAGAAGTCCCTGGCTGATCAGTGCTGGCTCCTGATGATGCTAGCAAGAGAGACCCCTTCCCTGGCTCCCTCCTAGCTTTTGCTATTTTATAAACCTTTGGTGTCCCTTGCTTGCACCTGCATAACGCATCACACCAGGATAAAAATTTTTAAAAAATTTTAAAAAAGGAAAGAAAAAGGAAGATCGGAAGAAGGAAGCACCGCCTCCTTTGGGTCCTATAGCTCAAGGTTGTGGGTGGAGCAAATACCACTACAGTACTGGAAATAATCAGTTAGTAGCCTAGGGTAATAAGTCCAATCTAAATGGCCTGTTTCTTTAAGCCATCTAACCCTGTCCTCAACACTGTCACATATGGTTCTAGAATGTCAACCCCAATTTGCTAGACTGTCTTTATGTCAAGTTTCAGGGAGCTACCCCGTGGCATCTGTGCCAGGTGTCCTTGCCATGTGCTAAGTTGGGAATCACAAGAGAACACACCTATGTCTTTGGCCCTACATTTTCTTTTGAAAGGTCTAAGCTTCCTCCATTTTACAAGCTGGGTCTAAGTTTCAATTTTCTAAACAAAAGGCTATTAATTAAAGTGCCCCTGACAACAGGGATGAGGAAAAAAAAACACATACAAGGTCTGAGTCAGCCTCACAGTATCTAAAAACAATGACCTCACAGTATCTAAAAACAGTATCTAAAAACAATAAAAAAAAAAGACAGTTCTTGCATCCCCTTAAAACTCACCCAAGTGTGTCCAAAGATAAAACCCCAGCCTATCAAAAATGTACTGATGTAACTGCTGCTTGCTTGATGAAATATGTTTGAGGTGACCTAACCGTTCCTGAAATTCCCCTAGCCGTGTTTAAAAGGAGCCTGCACTCTCCTCTCATGGATATTTTGTACAGGGGTCGACCCCTGCATGCTGGAATAGTAATAAACGTTCTTTGTTCTTGCATACTGTTTGAGTCTGAGGTCTTCCTTCATTGTTTTCTCAGACCCTTACACTTTTAATTAGTTGATTAATTGAGACAAGGTCTCTCTATGTGGCTCTGGCTGTCCTGGAACTCATTATGCAGACCAGACTGGCCTCAAACTCACGGAGATCTGCCTGCCTCTGCCTCCACAGTGCTGGGATTGAAGGCATGCGCCACCACGTCTGGCTGGCACTAGGTTTTAGACTCCTCACCTCAGTTTCCTCAAGATCTCCTCCCAAACATGGTGTTTCCCTGATTTCAGCTGGCACATAAAGCCATGCCATGCAGCTCTTTGATAAATAAGCTGTCTACTCGCAGAGGAGTGAGCTACACAGACACATGCGTGAGAGTAGGTATGGGGACACCAGAATCTTGACTAGAAAATGCATCGTGCAAAGATCTACCTTTTCTTGGCCCATCTGAATGTCCTCAACATAGGATTCAGGGGCCCATCCTTTCCATATCGAGGCCTCAACTTTAATTAAGGCACCCTGTGCCAAGAGATGCCCTCCCAGAAGGCTGTTCCAATAATTAAGGCAAGAGCTGACTGGCTAGTAGGCAGGACCAAGTGTCAGGCAGGAAAGGTGGAGAAGTATTCATGGGAGACAGACTTGATAAGATTTAGGAGACAAGACTGACTCCAGAATTTCCAGCTTTGGAGAGCTGAAGTGAAGACACTGTGTACTGAGGTGGGGAAGCGGGAGGGAGAGTAGGCATGGGGCAAATTCTTACTGGAATTGTTGAGTGATATCCAGAAGATAGCTGAATACGTGGGTATGGAACTCAAAAAAAAAAAGTGGTTTGTGTTAGAGATATCTGGGGATTAAAAGCTTGTTCAAGCTTGCTGAGACCCCAGAAATAAAATAAGAGGATAACGTGTGTCAGAATTTGGGGGGAACTGAAAAAGGTAAGAAGTACCTGACACAGGAGCGGGGGGGGGGGGGGGGGGGGGGGGGGGGGGGGGGAGACAGAGATCCTGGCCTGAGAATGTAGCTTAGCAATGGAAACACTTGCCCAGCATGAGCAAGGCCTGGGGCACTGCAAATCCAACACAACTGCCCAGCACAAACACAAACCAGAAATCCCAAATCTAGAAAACTGAAATCTGATCTGGGTCTCTGAGTCTGACCACACACCAGTCAGTGCGTTCGCAGGGTGAGACTGCATGAGGCTGGGAAGAATGACATCGAGGGGAAGAACAACCACCAGGGAGAGCCTGGGATGACAAGTTCTCAGAGCTCATCAGTGTGCTCCCGTACATCTGTAATCCCAGCACTGGGAGGCAGAGGCAGGGGGACTTCTCTGCAAGTCCCCAAGGGGAGAACAATCTCCAGAGAGAGCCTGGGATGACAATTTTCAGAGCTCATTCAGTGTGCTCCTGTACATTTGTAATCCCAGCACTGGGAGGCAGAGGCAGAAGGATTTCTCTGCAAGCCCCTGGTCGGCAAGGATACGGAGACCCTATCTCAAGAGACAACAAACGAAAAGCAACTACTTTGGTTTGCCTTCTGTTGCTGTGATAAACACCATGACCAAAAGCAACTCGGGGAGGAAAGGGTTCATGTCACCTTACAACTGCCAGGTCACAGGTCACTTCTGAGGAAAGTAAGGGCAGAACTCAAGGCAGGAATTGAAGCAGAGGCTGTGGAGGAATGCTGCTTACTGGCTTGCTCCCCCTGACTTCTCAGCCTGCTTTCTTATAGCACCCAGGACCACTTACCAAAGGATGGCACTGCTCCCAGTGGCCCGCCCCACCTATCAATCATTAATCACTATGAGCAGGCCTGTGATGGAGGCCCTTTCTCAACTGAGGTCTCATCTTCCCAGATGATCCTAGCTTTGTCAGGTTGACAAAAACAAAAACAAAAACAAAAACAAAATAACGATAGACACCTAACCATCACACCAACCAATCAATCAAACAAAGCTCCTTTGGGGCCAATAGTCTGAGTTCCCATCAGCCAGAGTGAAAAGAGAGCACTGAACACTGCGGGGAATTCAGTACAAGGCCCAGAAGGAACATGACTTAGAAACAGCCTAAATCACCACAGGGAAAGGCTACTCTCAGATTCTTCATCATGAAGCTGAGTGACTTACAAAACGATCTCTAAGTACCTAAGCTGTCTGTTAAGCAATACCACAAAATATAAAGCATAAACCTACAACGCTTGGTATCCAATCAAAAATCTCCATCCACAGGAAGAACCAGAAAATGTGAGTCATAACCGAGAGACACTAAGCCAGTAGAAACAGACTCAGAAACAATAACAGTTGAGGAATTTCTCCAGTCAAGAAAAAAGAGAGTGCAAGGATACAGAATAAAGGTTGCCAGAAGTGGTAAGTACTCTGGTTACTATAACACTGTCTTAGTTAGGGTTTCTAGTGCTGTGAAGAGACACCATGACCACGGCAACTCATAAAGGAAAGCATTTAATTGGGGCTGGCATATAGTTCAGAGGTTTAGTCCATGTCATCACGGTGGGAAGCATGGTGGCATACAGGCAGACATGATACTGGAGAAGTAGCTTGAGATTTCTATATCTGGATCTGCAGGCAGCAGAGTTGTGGAGGGCTGGGGTGGGAACGGGGGGTGGGGTGGAGTTTGGGCCTAGCTTGAGCAAAGCATTTGGAACCTCAAAGCCTACCCCCAGTGACATACTTCCTCCAACAAGGCCACACTTCCTTCAACAGGACACACCTTGTGTTTTCATGCGCGTTCTGGAGATCAAATACAGGTCCCCAGGCTCACTAGGCATATATTTTTACTGACAGAGCCACCCGTTAAACTCCCACCCTGGTTTTGAGACTCTTCTCTATGAAACCCAGGATGGCTTGAATTTTCTATGTATCTCAGGCTGCCTCAACTCCTAGATGCTAGGATTATAGGCACACACAATACTTGACTATACAAAATGGTTCTTAAAAAGATCAACAAAGTTAAAGCAGTATGGAAGAGGGGCTGGAGAGATGGCTCAGAGGTTAAAAGCACTTACTGGCTGCTCTTCCATAGGTCCTGAGTTCAATTCCCAGCAACTACATGGTGGCTCACAACCATCTGTAATGAGATCTGGTGCCCTTTTCTGGCCTGCAGGGATGCATGCATGCAGAACATTGTATACATAATAAATAAATCTTTTAAAAAAAGTTTGTATTGAAGAAAGACTAGATAACAAGAATACAGGATCAACATAGAATTGTAACTATGTTCTTTAAAACCATTCAAAGGATGATAACAGAAAACTTTGAAAAGCTGTGTACCAATAGTTTTAATGACTTTAACCCAACTAGAAAAGCAAATAGAAAATTTTCTTTAAAGAAACAAATTATCAGACAAAACTAAAACTAGAAAAATAAAGTCTTTACCAATACAAATTTAATTCCTAATTTAAAGCAGCCCCAGAGAAAACTCCAGGCCCAAGTATTAAGGCATAAATAACAGAAATTCTATACAAACTCAGAGATGAGCAGAAAATATTACTCAACTAGTTTTACCAGGTAGATTATGCAATTATTATGAGGCACAGACTTCAACATAAACGTTCTAGCAACTTTTTTTTAATGGTTTTAAATTGGAAACAACACAGTCTCTCATGAATGGATAGACTATTTTTATATCTATGCAAAGAAAGAATACTAAGAAATAAAAGAAACCCCCAAAGTTATGAACAATAGCGATGTCTGTATAAGATACTGAAAGAAACAGACCTCAAGCGGCACATGCTGTGTAATTCCAGCCCTTACGAAACCAAAGAAAACAGTGATGTACATAGACTGTCACTGACTGACCGAACCACTGAGTGGCTGTCTGGCTCGGGAACTGGGGGCTAGACAGCTGGAAAGAGTATATGGAACCCTGTCATGTCAAAAAATGTTTGTATTATGACTTTAAAAGTGTTTATAGAGGTGTATATACTTGTCAAAATTCATTGCACCTCAGCGTTAAGCTATGTGTGTTTTGGGTAAATTTATTACAATAAAAGATCTTGTTGTGCAGAAGAGCTATAACACAATAAAATAATGTCTTGTAAGAGAAGCAACTAAAACATAGACACACAGAAGTTGGAAATGAGATGGGAAAATATATTCTACCCTATACTAACAACTGGTTCTAAATAAAACCCAAATAAACAAACCTAACTCACCACCATCACCCAGTTGCCATGGCTTTCTTGTGGCATTGACGAAAGTGGGAGAGAGAATCTCGTAATTATATAGGCAAATGTGCTCATTATAAAATGTTTTACGTCCTCAAATAGACAAAACTATGAGATTAAAAAATAAGATGCTGCTGAAATAAATCATATTGTCCCCATGATTTAGAGAGGGAGAGCGACAGCCTTATATAAAAGCACCTTTGATTAGAAGGTGTGTAACAATTACCCGAATCAGCCCTAAAAAGAAAGGAACGTGAGCAGAGATGCCATGATCACTGCAGGGGAAAGCAGAACTGAGAGAATAGGTGCACACGTTTGTCTGCATGTGTGTCTGTGCATACCCACTGCCTGTAGAGCCAGAAAGGGTATCAGATTCCCCTGAAACTGGAGTTACAGATGGCTGTGAGCGCCCATGTGGTGCTACTGAACCCAGGTCCTCTGCAAGAGCAGTAAGTGTTCTTAACTGCTGAGCCGAGCCACCTCTCCAATTCCAAGAATATTTACTTTTAAAGGGAAATATTTAGGCATTCTAGGAAATTGGAAGTGGTTAAGATCATTTGCAGTGCATCACTAATAAAGGGAACTCCTGAGAAAAGTGAGCTACATAACACAGTTGAGCCTGGCAGAATTAGAATGTTTCCCACGGTTGTTTGGGTGGTAGGAAATTTTATGTGTGGCATCTTACATTCCCTGTGAACTATGAGATTCCCTGAGGGTGAATGTGAAGGCGGGATTAGAGGAGGCTGGAGAAATTCTAAACACGGAGCACAGTCTGGGGAGTAGTATGGAGGTCGAGTTAGCCATCACACACGGGGATCCACAGTCTTAGGACGTCTCTCCAACCCCATCTGCATAGTGGCGCTCCCAAGAAAGGTGAGGGTAACTGGACAGATGGATGTGCACATCTGGGAGACAGAACAAAGGGCAATGGGGTTGGTTTTGGTGCCAAATGCTGCAGTTTAAGCTGGAAAAGAAAAACATGGGAAGGCTAGAGAACACTGAGTCCTAGAATGTAAGGTGGTGGATGAGGTCCATAAATGGAGGCCTGGGTCACTGAGACAGGGGACTGACGATGAGAAAAGCGAGGAGACAAGAGCAGACTGTCAAAGGACATATTGTTTAGCTGGATGGGGCCCATCTTTAAACTTCCAGCACCTGAAATACCCAAATCACTGAAGACAAGAAATATTACAGAAGCTTCAAAATTAGCCAACATTACACAGTTTCCTTGTTTGAGAAAAGGATGAATTTTAATTGCTTATTTTAAAGTAATATAGCACAAGGCTTGGCTATACAGTGGTAAGTAGACAGCCATCTCCTAGTTAGTGCAGAGTTTGCACTCAAACTTTAAAAATCCTGTATTTTTTTCTAGGTCTGTTTCCTAAGGTGGATATTAAATAACTGAATAATTATTGTGAGACCCAGTGGAACAGTAACTGGTGTTGGGGTCACATCAGTTCAAATCCCAGAACTAACAGACAGCAGTCAGATGGCAGCAAGGCTCCTCAAAGGTTTTCTTTCTTGCTGCTTTCTTCTACTTGAGGATTCAAGGAAGGTGGAAGACCAGTCCCTTCCCCAGACTGCAGTTTTATCCCCAAAGATGATCTGGTTTACACACTACTATGTGTAAAGGCACTAGGGGTTTTTAATCGGGGTGGCAAAGACAAATTGGATTTTATTCTAAAGGAACTTTTGAGTCTGATCTGGGGGAATAAAATCTAAGATATGGCAAAATCCTAAAAGTGAAGTTTTAAAACTAAGTTCTAAGTAAGAGCTAGGGAACAACTATGAGTGTTTGGGAATAGGGCAGCTGTCTTGGTCAGGGCGACCATTGCTGTGGCGAAGCACCATGACCAGGGGAGGAAAGGCTTTATTTGGCTTACACTTCCACATCATAGTCCATCACTGAAGGAAGTCAGGACAGGAACTCAAACAGGGCAGGAAACTGGATGCAGGAGCCAAGGAGGGGTGCCGCTTACTGGCTTGTTCCTCATGGCTTCCTCCTCATGGCTTGCTTGCTGTCTTTCTTACAGAACTCAGGGCTACCAGCCCAAGGACGGCCCCACCCACAATGGGCTGGGCCTTCCCCATCAATCACTAATTAAGAAAATGCCTTACAGCTGGATCTTATGAAGGCATTTTCTCAACTGAGGCCCCCTCCTCTCAGATGACTCTGGGTTGTGTCAGGTTGACGTAAGACTAGCCAGCAAGTGGTTTTATGAAGAACTGGGTACTGAAGGATCAGCATGATTTCAGTGTAAGGGGAAGCAGATTTAGACTAAGCTGCGGGGATGGTCTAATGAAAGGGGCAGAGGAAGTGTGGAATTTACTGAGCAAACATATCAACTTCACAATTCCTAGTTTCTTGCTGCCTTCAGAGGCTTATTTGTTGGGGAAGGGCTTATGGGTCTCACCTATCTCCGAGCACTTAACAGATAAAGGCTG
>CABHPH010129954.1:0-25181 GCA_902168325.1 Peromyscus nudipes | reverse complement strand
CCCCCCCCCTTTTTGAGAACTCTATATTCAGGTCCCAGGCTCATTTTTTTCAATAGCTCAGGTTTGGGTTTTTTGTTTGTTTGTTTTCTTTGAATCTTTACCGCTTTAGTTCTCTCTGTATGCAGGGCATTAGTATTCTGTCAGATGTAACTAGATGGCAAATATTCTTTCCCATCCTCTGGGCTTCTTCTTTCTCTGGTTGATTATTTTTTGGCTGTACAGTAGCTATAAAGTTTTATAAAGTCCCATCAGTCAATTTTTCATCATAATTCTTGGGCAAATGGAGTAATAGTCCGAAAAACTCTTCTCTGCCCCTCCCCCTGTATTGTACTGTGATGTTTTCTTCTAGCAATTTCAGTGTTTCAGGTCTCACATTTAGGTCTGTATTCATTTTTATTAGTTTTTTTTGGTAAAGTGACAGATAGGGATCTAATTTCATTCTTCGGCATGAAGATACTCAGTTTTCCCAGCACTGTTTGCTGAAGATGTTTCTTTTCTGCAGTTTATGTTTCTGCCACCTTGTCAAATATCAGTCAGATGAAGTTACATTTACTCATATTTGGGTCACTGAATTTTGAGCATTGTTCTGTCTGTTTTGTGCCAATACCACAGTGTTTGCTGTTACTACAGCTCCAATGCATCTTAAGATCTGGAATGGTGATCTGCACAGCACCAGTGATTTTGCTCAGGATTATTTTGACTATCTGGGATCCATATGAGTTTTACGATAGTTTTACTCCTTTTCTATGAAGAATGAGGTGGGCATTTTGCATAGAACCTGTAAATAGCTTTCAGTAAAATGGCCGTTTTCACAATAGTAACTCTATAAATTCCTAAGCATGGGGTATCTTCCCACTATCTAGTGTCTTTGTATATTTAGAGGTTTAATGTTTTTATTATAGAGGTTGTTTACTTTTTGATGAGGTTTATTCCTATATATTTAGTTTTCTTTGAGGCTATTGTGAATAGGAGTGTGTCAATGATATACCTTTCTCTATTTTTGTTGGTGGTATACAGAAAAGTGTTTTATTTGTGAAAGCTTATTCTGTATCCTGCCACTTTGCTGAATTTATCTTTTCTATAAAGATAAAATTTTCTGATAAATTTTATGATGTCTAATGTGTAGTATCATGTCATCTGAAAGTAGAGATAGTTTGATTTCTTCTTTCCCTGTTTGTATCCCTTTTATTTCCTCTGCTACATGGCTCCAACTAGCATCTTGAGCACAATATTGACTATAAGTGGGTACAATGGACATTCCTATCCCTTTTCTGACTTCAGTGATGTTGCCTCAGTCTTTTATCCATTTTGGATAATGTTGTCCATGGTTTTCACATATGTGAGCTTTATTATGTTTATATATGCATCTGCTAGATGTATGTATGTTAGCATAAATTAGTGCTTTTATCATGAAAGGATGTTGAATTTTGTCAAAGGATTTTCCACATCTGTTGAGATCATCATGTGATTATTGTCTTTAAATCCATTTATACGATTTAGTATTTTTTTGACTTGTATCTGTTAAACCATCACTATATTTTAGGGATAAAGTCAACTTGGTCATTTTGGATAATATTTTTGATGTTGGTATATATTCTCAGTAACAGAAATTATACATCATATTATTATCTTTAGTAAATGTTAATTTAAATACATTAAAATTAATATTCTTGTGGTTAATATCTAGAATATATATGTATATAAATACATTTATATACATATATATTCATGCCATACATTTATATACATATATATTCATGCCAAATAACCCTGAACTTTCAGAAAACAACCAAAACTGTGATATAGAACAGTTAAGTAGAAGCACCATAAAACAAAAAAAAAATTTGTTATGGTACTAAGCAAAGTTCTCAAAAAATGAAACATGAATGTCTGAAAAGCATTTTTAAAATGCTTAAAATCTTTGTCATCATAAAATGAAAATAAAACTACTTTTAGTCAGATCACATATTTCTCCCATAAGTTTTGTGAAAGGCTGTATGAAAATGTATTAGCTTCTATTCTGTAAATGTACCATATTTTCTTTGTCCATTCTTAGGTTATGGATATCTAGGTTGTTTCCAGTTTCTGGGTATTATTGTGCCTGTGTGCCTGCCAGAGGCCATATTATCCATGAAGATGATGATAATGGTGATAGTCTCACCCTCTGAAACCATAAGCTCTAAATGAATTCTTTCTGCTTTCTATAAGTTGCCTTGGTCATGATGTCTTATCACAGAAATAGAAAAGTAACTAAGACAATAATAAATGCAGTCTTACATTTTTAAATTTTTTGTTCTCCATTCTTCTAATTGCCTATATTTAAAGCAATACAACGAGTCAGACAGTATTCATAAAGTTACTAAAACACAAATTTTCAATGTGTCTGTAATGAATAATATATATGGAAATGGGACAGTTTGGCAAAAATCAGTTTTCTCTTTATTCTGTGATGGTTCCTAGAACATTTTGCGAAACAGTAATTTTAAATCCAAATAAATGACATTTAAAATTCTTATTTTTATTAAAAAGTGATTATTAACTTGAGGGTAGATATGGGAGTTGTTGGAGGGAGTTACCTGGGAAGGCATAGTGTGAAGACATGGAGGGGGCCAAACGATACAACTCTATTTTGATTAAAAACACATTTAAAGTAAGTGGTGGTGACATGCACTTTTAATTGCAGCACTTGGGAGGCAGAGGCAGGCAAATCTCCAAGATGAGGCCAGCCTGGTCTACAGAGTTCCAGAGCAGCCAAGACTACACAGAGTAACCCTTTCTCTAAAAACTCTAAAGTAATTAATAAATTAATCAATTAGTTAATTAATTAATTAAATTTCAAAAAGAAAAGAAATCCTTGTTTCTTGTACAGAATAAGTCTTTAATGTCCTGCTAGCAAATAAAATAAAATAGTGCAAACATTAATTTTGAATCTTTTCAATGACTCTCCTAACATTCAGACATACGATTAGAATGGGTTTACATAATCCTATGGCACTACTGGGTAGTAATCCATTATAAATGACATCAGAGTGTAAACGGAACTTATCCAATCCTGTTTTCTTTCCCACATTTTTATATATAGATAATACAAAGATCTTAATTGTCCTCCAGCTAATAAATGGACAATGCATGAGACATACACAAAGGGATACTGTTTAGTCATAAAATGACACTGTGACGTTTGTGACAAAGTAGATGGAACTGAAGAAGTAGTATGTCAAGTGAAGTAAGAAGGAAAAGAAAGACAAGGCCCATGTGAGTACGTATATAGAATCTAAGAAAACTTACTCTGGCTAAGTATTTTATCACATGCCTGTAATCCCATCACCTGGTAGAAGAGGCCAAGAAGACTAGGAATTGAAAGCCAGTCCTGTTCATACTGAGAGTTCAAACCCAGCCAGAGCCACATGAGACTCTGTCTCAAACTAAACAAAATAAAATGAAAATATACAAACAAACCATGAACATTGATGAAAAGAAATCAAGAGTACATTGAATGTCATCACAGATGTCTAGGGAAAGGTGTTGTATTGTCCAATAAATTGGCATAGATTGCAATGATGTACTATGAATGAAAAATAGCTTTAGGAAAAGACTGATGTGGAACAATCCTTTTCTACACTATGAATGTGTGCTACTCTTATTTGCTAATAAAAAGCTGCTTGGTCAATAGCTGGGCAGGAAGAGATTGAGCACCAGAGCTAAACTAGGAGAATTCTGGGAAGAGGAAGGGCAGAGTGAGGAGTTCCAGACAGACACAGCAGATGAATGTACCATGCTAATAAAGGTACCACCATGTGGCAGAGTTTAAATAAAGAATATGGGTTAACTTACAATGTGAGAGCTAGTTAGTAATAAGCCTGAGCTATTAACTGAGCATTTATAATTAATATAAGCCTCTTTGTGGTAATTTGGGAAGTGGCTGCTGGGTATTTGGAAACAATACCCAGGTGGGAGTATGCAATAGTCAGGTGGGAGAGAAATTCCCAACTACAAAGGATGTTGGCTATTTTCTAATAGGGGAATAGTAGTGTTTTTTTTTTTTGTAAAAAAATGTATATAATCTGATTTGAGCAATACACAATTTATGCATGTACTAAACAGCACATAGCATTACACTAGCATGCATACACTGTTTTAAGGTACCAATTAAAATATATTTAATTAATGAAGAAACAAGAGCTTCAAGCTAAAAGTATAATTTCCTGTTTAACAAAGACTGCTATGGAAAATGTTTAAATTTGTTCACTTCAATATATAAATGTTAATTAAAGCAAAGTAAAAAGGTCTAAAAGGGGAGCCATATCATTTTCAATTTTGTGAAAATGTGATATTGTTCAAATAAAAATCTATAATTTTCAAATATTCATGAAAATCCTGTAAAGCAATTTACTAAAATAATATGTAACACTAGTTTACAAGCCCAGCTTGAAATGACTCACTTGCTGCCTTTTATAAAATTATTTTTCTTTATGCCTTCTTTTTAGCACACTCTTACACATTTTTTTGGCAATCCAATCCTTGTTTACTACTGAACTACATCTCTAAGCCTAATATCTTGTACTTAAGTGATTTTCTCCACAAATATGTTGAAAAATGAACACATTAAAAATAAATTTGTAATTAATCCATCATGTTTCATAGAACAGTTAAAATGTCTCATTAAGATTAACCATTTCAATATTTTTTATCCCTCAAGAACATCTCTACTTTTCATAGCATCGTGAACCTGCTTATATTCAATACATACAATAAATAGTCTAGATAAATAAACACCTTTAGCAAGCAAAATATTTGAGAAATATTTAAGTCTAAAGCACATACACACAAGTATATATATTTTATTATTTATATATATAACATATGGATTTTGTCATTATTACCTATGTACCCACATATTAAAAACATACATACACATATAAGTAACAGTAATTAAAGAATAAAGAGTCCATGAATCTGTAACAAGGCGAGGAGAGGTACATGGGGCAGTTTGAAGTTCTGAAAGGAAAAGGCAAAATGATGTAATTATATTATGAAAAAAAAGTTTAAAAATATATTTAAAATAAATTTTCTAATGTTCTCAGTAGTGCCCCAAACACTCCCACATTCTTTTTAATTGGATCATTCAATCTCTTTGACAATGGATCACAAGTTGTGTCCCAGGAGAACAGCAACAATTTAAAAATTGGTACAAATGACACTTATCAGTCTGCTCAACCATACACCCAGAAAGAGAGCTCAGCAAAATGTAGTTTTATATTTCAATGTTGGCTTTTGTTTTCAATTCTTTCTCACTCTCACAGAAAATTTATACTCATTCTTTTCCCTTATAAAATAAGCCTTCCCCTTGGAAACTGCATTTGCTCATTGTTTTTGAAGACTATCTGTTTTTTTCTTCATTAATTAATTAATTAATTAATTATTAAATTTTATAGTTAATTTAATTTTATATATCATCCACAGATTCCCCTGTCCTCCCTCCTCCTGCCCCCCTACTCTCCCCCAATCCACCCCCCATTCCCATCTCCTCCAGGGCAAGGACTCCCCTGGGGATTCAGCTTAGTCTGGTAGATTCAGTCCAGGCAGGTCCAGTCCCCTCCTCCCCTCACCCAGGCTGAGCAAAGTGTCCTGGCATAGGCCCCAGGCTCCAAAAAGCCAGCTCATGCACTAAGAACAGGATTGTATGAGCGAGAAATGTTGAGACCATGATTGGAAAAAGCACAGGGACAAATAGCCAAACTAGTGGAAACACATGAACTATGAACCAATAGCTGAGGAGCCTCCATGGAACTGGATCAGGCCCTTTGGATAAGTGAGAGTAGATTAGCTTGAAGTGTTTGGGAGGCCCCCAGGCAGTGGAACCCAGATCTGTCCTTAGTGCATGAGCTGACTATCTGTTTTTCTCTTATTTTTTTTAATAATAAATCCTAATAACATGCAACCTCTGTTGTTTTACATCTTATCCGTTATTCAACTCAATGAAGTCTGTCTGCCATCCTCAACCAGCTCTTAAATTGACCTTAAATCTCACTAACAAAGCTCACATTTGTATCCAGAGTGATTTTTACTTTTTTTTTAAGGTTCTGTTATTGTTTACTGAAATAGTACTGTTTTTCACTTTTACAGTTTTAAGAGAATTTTTGTTAAATTATCAGGAAACTTGGACATATCTGAGTCTTATTATAGAGAAAAGAACACTAACATTAACTATAGCTTCATGAGACATTTGCATATCATTGGCATGTGTGAAACTGCAGAAGGAAAATGCAGAATTAAATGAAAAGAGTATTAACCTGAAATATGAATTTGTGAGATGTCTGCAGGTGTGTGGTAACTGCAGACTTGCATGTAAGACTGCAATGAAATTACAGGATGAAGTGGGAAGATCCCGAAGGACCAGGAAGTGAGGAGCTGTTGAATTGAATGACTGGCTAGAAGAAAGTAAAGCTATAATTTTCTCTTCTTTTTTTTCCTAAGCCCAGCGATCCAATTTTGGAACCTAGGCCTTGCAAAATTTAGTAACCCAAAGTGTATGTAACCTTCCTCCCAAGCCTAGTGTCCTGTAGGTCTTATCACCCTAGAGAAAGTGACAACTCACTCTATTCCAGAAGCCAGAAATCAGCTGTCATCCTGCTTCTTACAGGTAATTAATTTCTAATGCAAGAGTGCTTAGAATATTTATTAAAACCTCCTTTTCTCACATCAACCACTGCTGTTCATGATGACAAGGTCAGCAACTCTTCAGGTTCTGATCTCTTCAAAAGCATCTCTGATTATTTCACAGAACAGCTCTTCCGAGCTCCACTTTGGCTTAAACAATTTGGATTCTTTACAGCATTTGACACCTACTTTTTCCCCATATTTGTTTCTCACCTTATATGCTGTCCCTGTTCTTTCCTATAATTTATTCTATTTTTAATTAAAATAAAATTACATTGTTTCCCAAACTCCCTTCCCTCCACAAAATGCCTCCCTTCCCCCTCTCCATTTCAGATCCATGGTCTCTTTTACTTTGATTTTACTGTTCCACATACACACATACACAAACACATATAACATATATATGTATATGTATATCCTCATACACACATATACACATATATGTATACATGGTATACATATATACACATATACATATATATGCATACACATGTGCATGTATGTATGTATACCTGTGCATGTATATAATTTATTCTTATACACACATATGTATACATATGTATAGGTATACATATATGTGTATGTTTGTATATGTAAGAATAAATATATAAATACAATGTAAAAGCTAACTCTGCTTAGTGTTGCTTGTATGTATGTATATTCTTTTAAGACTAACCACTTAATGTTGGGTAAGCAATTAAGGACATTATCCCCCAGGAAGACAAAATTTCCCTGTCTCTGAGGTTGCTGTTAGTTTATCAACATCTAGGAGTGAGGGTTTGTGAGGACTGCCCAGTCCATGTTGGTATGTCAACTGGTATCACTATTCCCATCTTGTTTAGGTAGCTGCTTCCCCGACATAATTAGGGGACAAACTCACAGCAGATTTTCTGGTCTTCTGCTCTTACAATCTTCCAGGCTCCTCTTCAACATTGTTCCTTATCTGGAGGTAATGACAATGAGCGACATTCCACTGGATATTTTACCTTCTTGTTCTGTTTTAGATAATTTGGATTACTTTAAGAAGTTTTGTAGCTAGAGTTTTCCTGTCTGGCCCATGGTCAGGATAAATCTCTCTCACCTGCCAGTCCCACAGCCGCTCAGGCCCAACCAAGTAAACACAGAGACTTATATTTCTTACAAACTGTATGGCCATGGCAGGCTTCTTGCTAACTGTTCTTACATCTTAAATTAATCCATTTCTATAAATCTATACCTTGCCACGTGGCTCGTGGCTTACCGGCATCTTTACATGCTGCTTGTCCTGGCGGCGGCTGGCAGTGTTTCCTTCCACCTTCCTGTTCTTTTCTCCTCTCTGATAGTCCCACCTATACTTCCTGCCTAGCCACTGGCCAATCAGTGTTTTATTTATTTATTACTGACCAATCAGAGTAATTTGACATACAGACCATCCTACAGCACTTCCCCTTTTCTTTTTTTTTTAAAAGAGGAAGGTATTAACTTGAGTTGTCTATTGAAAGCAAACTGCATGATTGAAATAATTTGTCATAATGTTGTCTCCCTCAATGTCTTAATTATACTTAAAGTTGACTTAGTATAACCAGCAATCATTTACAGAATTTTACTTTTCCCTTGTCAGTATTCCTGAGTTAGATACTTTATAGATACAGAGAAATAGATAAATTTTAATCTTTGGGAATGTCTTGATTCTTCTGGAATTCTGTCACTATTAGTTTATCTCTCCCAGAATGATGTAACTGCTAATATAGTACATTGTTTTAGATATTTTCCTCTATTCTCCACAATTGTATAACCCAATTGATTTTATTATGTTACTTTTCTGTTATTACTTTAAATAATAAATAAGCTTTCTTACATTGAACTTCTCTCGATTTACATGTGTTAAGTTCAAGTATATAGTTTAGATAAAATATTCCATAAAACTATTTTTGTAAGTTTTGTAAATGAAAAGCCTGGACTCAGGACCTCACTGGAGTTTACCTGTAGACAGTTTTATAGCTATTTTATGCTAGTGGGTAAAAGAGACTCACTGATTTAGAAAACTACGTTGGCTTCATTAAACAAGGTCAAGTTTATGTTTTTGTTTCCTAAAAAGAAACACTAGTCATTTAGTGAGTTCTCTCTTCAACATCGTTTCTCATTCAAACAAAGCAAATTCAACTGAACTAATTCATAGAAAACTTTATGTCCTGATGTGTGCTCTTAAGACCACATACATACAATGCCATTTAAGAATAGTCAAAACATCACCATAAATCTAACACTTTTACAACATATAAACATAGTTTATATTCACATATTTGTTCTCTTAAATGCAAATAACCTTATATAAAGAAAAGCTTCCTGTGATAGAAAACATCTTATAAAATAAAAATTAATGTGATAGGCTAGTAAATATTTGGTTTTGACTTCACTTTGATATAACGTTTTACACTGTCATTCACTAATAATTATGGTTATCACTAAGTTGTTATGATATTATTATAATTGAGTTTTTTATTTTGATAACTGAAGTATTGGGTTTAAGACTACAAATGCCAATATATTAATTTAATTCATAAGAAAATAAACAAATAAATGCTGATCAGATGGCCTTAGTTCAAGTTTTCTTTTCACTCATTTTCACCAGTAGCCTTTATATAGAAAATCAATAATATGAAATCCAGTAAAATATAACTACCCAAACTACATTTTTTTGCATCTTCAACTTTTATCTTTGTATTTTTAGTTAAAGGAAATATTAGACCCAAAATTAAGAGAAAAATGTTAGCTTTAACGTAGTATTTCAAGCAAATACCCATTTTTTTTCAACTATGGCTGTGCATTGAAGACTGAGGGCTCCATTTTGTCTTTGCCTTTTTAAAAAGCCCTGTAGTGCACACTGGACAATCCATCTTCTGCCACAGTCCTCACTAGTTCTAACATGCATTACTACTTTCATTGCAGTCAAATAATCTGTCAGTAGACACACACACCCCCATATAAAGTTTTAACAAATGCTATATATATCCATAGGTACTGGCTACACATCTCTGCATTTTGTTTGGTTGTGGTTTCCTGTAGGGTTCTCTTACTGTTGCAAAGAGAAATCTTGATGATGGATGAAGACTCCAATAATCTATGGGGAATGTTTACTATGACTCCACTAGCACTGAGTTATTTAGCTAGGCACTGTAAGAATCTAGAAGAGTCACTGCTTCAAGGGTAAACATTAGAACAGAATACTGGTTTTTTAGAAGTACTTTGACCTTGAAGAAATCTTGGTGGAAGATAGTGAATTTATTTTGTGATTTATAGAGTTGTCTTTCTAAAGTTGATTTACAGCCTTTGCGTGAATTTGGTCACAAGACACTCCTGGCACACCTGGAGCTCTTGGATTATTAGGTACTGCAAATGGCACACAATAAAGACTGAAGTGGCAGTGGCATGATGCTTTCCTTCAGAAAAATATATAGATTAGATCAGGAACTTTGATATGAGGAACTTGTTTATCCAAAACTTGACTTTGTGTAATCATCAATAAATATGCCTTTGTTTGACTCCCCAAGTTTCAGTCCATCAGAGACTGGACCTCCCTCCTGCCAAACAGGCCTAAAGTAATTAATCTTGGAGTGTTCTCTTTCTTTGACTGATTAGAACAACACAGAACACCTGGCATCTAACTTTACAACACCAGGCACATTTTCCCTTTTGTTGAGCAGGTCTTAAATTCAATTTGAGAATTGCTGGTTCCAGCCAAGCTGTATGTGCCAATACTGCATCACTAGGGTAATGGCACCATGTTGGGTATCCTTGTGGTTCATAGATGTCATAGATGGATAGGACTCTTAGTTGCTTCCCATGCTTGGAAGTTTACATGGTGCTTTCTCATACTATGAAAGCTAATCTTCAGGAAGGAGGCATTGAGGTCAGTTTCAATTCAGGGGGTCACTGTGCCCTGTTTCAGAAGCTCATGGTATCTTCAGCAGTAAGGACTTTTCCTCTACCTCCGCAGGGACCAAATAAATGAAATAGAAATAGGCTATGTGCCTTGAGGATCTCCTGGAAAGCACTGGAAACAATGTAGAAGGAGGGTGTAAATATTGTAAGAGCCAGAAGACCAAAGAGCTTTTTCCAAGATTGTGTTTTCTAGTACTGCCAGAAACTACACCTACAAAAATCTCACCAACAGGCTTGGTGGCAGCACACGCCTTTAATCCCAGCACTCTGGAAGCAGAGCCAGGTGAATCTCTGTGAGTTTGAGGCCAGCCTGGTCTACAGAGTGAGATCCAGGACAGGCACCAAAACTATACAGAGAAACCCTGTCTCAGAAAACCAGAAAAAAAAGAAACTAACCAACATAAATCCCTAAACATAAACTGAATAAATATGAGACCAATAGATATGCCAAGGTAGATAGGCACAATCAATAAGGCCTCAACCCAACACAAATTACTATAGGCTAAAAAGAATGCTAAACGCAGAAGAAACAGTCTTGCCTAAGGAAACGTACACTACATTATTTAACAAATACCCAGTGGTCATCCCTAAAAACATACATACAAGTAAGTAGCATTAGACAGACTGAATAGGTTATATTTAGGAAATCGATTCTAAGATTCCTTTTCCATGGAACTACTTGCTGACACCATTACAACTTCCAGTTTTTGAATCAGATCAAATCAAAACTCTAAAAGCATACAGCTCAATTGAATAAAAGGGATACCATTTCAGACTTCATTAATTAGTAAAAATTATCATTGAAGTATAACAACAAATAAAGGTCTTGTGGACAGAGATGTGCCAGTACAAATCTTACTAAGACAGATACTAAGTAAAGGGGCAAGATTTGAAAGAGATTCTTCTACACCTGTATTTGGCAGAGAATTGAATCGCATTTAATGCAGTATGGATAAAGGTAATTATGTTACTTCATTCAGTGGCCAGAAAGTAGGAAGTTTTTCACTGAGGTGTCTATTGTGGGCTAGAAACTTCCAGAAGTTGCCAATGAGTTGCTCCTGAGGTAATTGGAAGACAGTTTTAATGCCTGGAGAATTGATGGGGAAGCTGCTGGTGGTAGTGTACTCTAATTTACTACAGATGACCACCACAGAGATTCAGCAGGCCACCATAGCATTATGCCAGCAGGCAAATGACAAGCACTTATAAATTCTAGCTCCCATATTGAAAATAGAGCAATAGAAAAGGGTTTGGATGCCGAGACAAATTTACTTGATAAGTGATATAGAAGTTGGGCCACATGTTGACATGAACTAATAAGAATTTTAAAATATTTATGATGAACATAGTAAAGAAACCTGCAAAATCTTAAAAAGAAAAATAATATAAATTTCTATAGTATAAATAATGGAAAAAATACATAAACATTGATGAAGAATTACATCAATATGTAGAAAGAATTTAAAAAGGTAGAATTTCTATAAATTACAAACAAATGCAATATCACTAATAAGCACTACTTAAGACTTCAGAATTTCTTTGTTTTATTTGTAATTGAGCACATCAATTTTTATATATTCATAAGGTACTTTGTGGTGCTTCAGCACAAGATACAGTAGAATACTGCCGACTTGCGTGTACGGCATGAGCATTATTAACCTTGCGCTTTCACTAGCAATGGGAACTGGGCCCATTAAGGTTCCATCACTGAAGGAGTTGGAGGAGGCTCAAGAGGATCTGCCTTTCTCTCATGATGTAAAAACAATTTACGATACTGGGAGGGAAGATACTTGTTTTGTTAATGTAGTCATTTGTAACTATACCATGCATATATAAGAAAAATCTTATCTATTCTCCTGTGAGGAAACCCTAATTAAATACATTAGCTCACCAATCTGTGGTTAACACAATTTGTTTATTTGGTCTGTCATCAGTGCTCTCTCTGGAGAAACTAGAAGTTTGCTCACTTCTATCCGTAAAATGTTTATATGACACCTGAATGCAGAGTGCAATGTTCACCTCAGTGCAAACATCCATCTCTACAAACAACTGTCATTTCATTGTATGGAAAACAATCAAAATCTTTTATTTTAGCTTTAAAAATATATAGCACATTACTATTGTTTAGATATATTCTACTGTCTTCCTCTGAGTTCGTGACCAGGCTTCCCTTATCTTTTCCCTTCATCCTGTTCTCCTTTCTCCTTGATTCTCCTAACAGCCATTGTACTTTCAACCTTTGCAAGATAATTTGCTTTAGATTATATCTATTAACATGTCACATGTCTTGCAGTGCCTGACTGCCATAATCACCTTCTGTTCTTCACATATCACAAATGATAGAGTCTCATCATTTTACACAACCAAATGGCGTTCTATTGGGTATATACAGAATTTTTTTCTCATATGTTTATCAGCTGATGAAAAAATTAATGTCTTGTGGGGGGTTTTTTGGCTATGAGAGATAGCACTGCAAAAATATGAGACTGCTGGTGTTTCTTTAGTATACTGGCATCCATTTCTCTTAGATTCGTGTATAGCAGTAAAAGTGCTGCATTATATGGCAGTTCCCTGGAAAGAGCTTTAGGGGATATCTATATTGTATTACATAATAGATAAATTATCTTTTTTTCTCATCCACTTAGTATAAACTTGCAAATAACTTAATGGACACTTTTATAGTGTATTAAATTAAAAAGGAAGGAAAAGCAAAGAGAATTTGTAATTTGAGAACTATAAATAGTACCAAAGTATAATACAGGTTAAAAAACTTTGAAATTTTCAAAACAGGAGAGGTTTGCAAAAGATATATTTGAATTGTTTAATAGGTAAGGATTTTTCAATGCTTACTGAAATGTTAATTTTCTCTAAATCTTGATATGTAAAAAAAAATCAGTGTAAGCAAAATGTTGGTTAATAAGTTTCTAAGAGCCAGAGATGGCTGGCAGCTTCAAGGAGACAGCATTTTCCACAAGGAATGGAGCCCATGCACACATGAACTCATAGATACGGTGATAGCATGCACAAGATCTGCATATGCTCAAGTCAGGAAACATTCCAGCACAGAGAAGGGTATAAAGTCCCACCCCAAGCCAAGAAGCAATTTAAAATTGACAGCTACCAGAAGAGGAGAGATCAGTTTTCTTCAGTAGTGACACTGGGTTTATCAACTACTGTCCAGGACAAACAATGTCCAGGAGTAGTCAGTCAACAGAAACCAGCTCCATGGCTTTGTTGTTGTTTTACATTTCTTTTCTTTTTTTTTTATGATGGAGAATGAATATGAAACTGAGTGGGTGGGCAGGTGGGGAAGGAGGAGTTAGGACAGTGGAAATAATATGACCAAAATATATTGTATGAAAATCTTGAAGAATAAATAAAAACATAAGAATTTATAAATATTGCTGAAAATAAAATTATATATTATAGTTAAAATGATGTTCTATCGAAAAAAGAAAAATATTGATGAAATACACCATTCAATTTGGAAGACTTTTTATAAAGTAATGGTAAATAAAAAGTAGAAACAAATAGATGAGGCTTTAGAAATCAAACTAAATGTATGATGCTGATTATTTTATGAAGAGTCACAGCGAACAAAGATATGAAAGTCTTCATAACAATGATATGCGGGAAAAAAATGAAAACAATTTTTTGTTTTCAATCTCAATATATACACAAAAATGTATTTAGTATTATTTACCCATATAGATTAAAAAAATGGGAAACAATACGAGTTTGAGACAAGAAAATATAAAAGGACTGTTCTTATTGTTTGTATAAATTATCATGCAAGGTTATGCAGCCCAGTTCACACTGATACACCTACCACAACTCCTGCACCGGAGACTCATGGAGCACAGCAGAAAAGGGGAATGGAAACACTGTAAGAACTAGAGGACCTGAGATTTGTTGCAAGATGGTAACTCCTAGAAAGGCCAGAAAAGCAACACTCAGGAAACCAACATGACTGCTTAAACACTATCTGAGCAAGGATGGCACCAATAGACATACTGTGGAATGCGAAAGCTCAGAACCCTAGACAAAGAAATGTAGGCAACCAAAGAATGCTAAGAGTGGGAGAAATATTCCTCCCCAGGGAAGAGCCACCCAATCCCACTGTAAAACAACAGTCAGAAACACACATACATACAAGGGACACTTTGTGGACAGAGCAGGATATATAATTTTTTCAAGCATTTTAGCAGGGGTTTAATAAGAATATAAAATTCTGTCCTATTTTTACATAGTATCATGAAAAATTCAACAAACTTCAAAGAATTTAAATATTACGTGAAAATAAAATAAAATTAAAAATAAATTTAACCAAACAAAATAAACACAAAGCAAGACAAAACAAAACAAAAAAAACTTCTGCAGATATCTTCATCCAAATTTCAAATATACTGCAGAGGTGCAGAAATAAAAACCTCATGATAATGTCATAAAAATAGATATAGTGAGCAGAGGAAGAGAATTGAATACCCACATACATTATCACACACCCACAGCCACCTCCCTTTTCTCATATAATATATTCTGTTATGGTTTCCCGTCACTTCTATTCCTTCCCACATCCCCTCTCATTCAGATTCACCCGATTTCTATCTCTCATAGAGAAAAAGGCTTCTAAGAGATCATCATCATCAAATATATTAATTCTAAGTATCACAATAATTAAAGAATTAAATAAATAAGCAAGAAGGATGCAATGATTCTTTCTGTCCCACCAGCTACCTCCCAAATAACACTGAAACTTATTATTAATTGTGAAAGTTTGGCCTATATCTTAGGCTCGTCCCACTTGCTCTTATAACTTAAACTAACCCATCTACATTTAATCTATGTCTTGCTATGTGGCTTTTTACCTCCCTTCCATCTTGCACCTCCTGTGTCTTCTCCCTGTCCTCTTCTCTCTTCCATGTCTAGGTTCTTCTCCTCCTCCCTTTTCTCTGCTCAGAAGTCTCGTCCTACCTCTTCCTGCCTAGCTATTGGCCATTCAATACTTTATAAAATCAATCAGAGGGTGCCATGGCAAGTACACAACTTCACCGTTACACGATGGTTGTTTCTTTACAGAAGGATGCATGATAAGGGTTGAAAGGAGGAAAGAGAAGGGGTTAAAAAATGTAAATACTGCAGATAATACAAATAATAGAGCATCATTGAAAACCCATTAGACGCTGATAAATTAATGAGAATGGAAATAAGGCAATACCCCTTACATTAATGCCCCAAATAAAGGTGACTCCGTGAAGAAACACTTAGAAGTAAAATAAAAACAAGTCTGGACACTAAAGAAAAAAAATAGAAACTTAATCATAAGCATGTTCATAAGTTTGCTTCTTGTGCAAATCAAGTTCAGATCTTCGCCCCTTTCTCACTGTCCCAGAGCAACTTCTTAGATCAAAGGGTTGGTTTTCCTCTCACCAGGTGTTTCACACTGTGATGCAGATTGACTAGTTATCAGTACTCCTCCCCCGCCCTGTCAGAAAACGGGCAAGTATATCAACCACACTTCAGGCTGGGTTTCATGTCAACACAAAATGGACTCCATGATTCTCTCTCTCTGTCTCTGTCTCTCTGTTTCTCCGTCTCTCTGTCTCTCTCTGTCTCTCTCTCTCTGTCTCTCTCTCTCTCTCTGTGTGTGTGTGTGTGTGTGCGTTTAAATTTTTAAAATAGAAAGAACATAAAGTTTAGTGAAAATTGTTATCAATGATGAAAGGGTACCATGGAAAATGAGGCCGTGAACACTCCACACTGCTGGCAAATCATAAAGAAAATATTAAAGTAATTAGACCTAGTCTCGTTTCTTTACAATATCAATTTTCAGTTAAATAGTTGACTTTGATAAGAATTATGTAATATCACAAATAGGTAATTTTTAATACTACTTTCCATTTCTGTTTGGCAGCCATTTACATTATATTCACGATGACAAGAGTAGAAGGTCTAAAGAACATCACATTTTCAGAAATGAAGTCTTGATGACTAATTGTGGTCTGCAAAGAGGGAAATGTAATCTGAAGTGGTCATATAATCCACTTAGTTATCAGGTGAATGTTCAGTCGGGAATGAACTGTACCTTCTTACTTTCATAAAGAACTTCACATATCTGGCAAAAAATTGGAAATAACCTTAAGATGGACAAGTAATATGGAGTATTACAAAGTAGTTAGCAAAGACAGAATAAGCTGTTCTGTCTAAAATAAATCTTTAGGGTTAGCACCCCTAAAACAGGAATGAGCAAAAATTGTTTCCATGGCCACTGCAAGTGTATTTTTATTCCTTAAATTTTCTTATGTGAATTTTACAATATTGTTTATTTCCCATGGAAATGATGAAAAAATGTTTCAAAGGTCATAAATAACATGAAACATCCATTTCAGCAAATCACTTTAAAATATGACCCGTCCAGCAGGCCAGGTTATTTTGTGGGACTCGAGAAGGCACCTCCTAGAAACCAAGGGGGCGAGAGAGAAATGGAGACCCTGCACTTATAATGAATGACAAAAGTCAGTCTGAGTTGTGTCAAGGTCTCGTTTATTGCAAGGGGAAATGGGTTTATATATGTTGGGAGATGGGAAAATTCAGGGAGAAATGAAAGCTTGAAGAATGGGTTGATGAATGGGGTCCAGGTGAGGTTTCTTTGAAGAATAGGGCTGGAGGAGAGGTTTCTTTGAAGACTAAAGTCAGAGAGAGGTCTCTTTGGTCCAATGCTTGTGCAACTGACCAACCGAACATACTCAAGGAAGTTAGTCTAAAAGTTCATTAATCTAAAGGTACATTCTGTAGTTTTTCCGGGAGTTATTGTTTCTTGTAACTTAGTAACGGTTGTCATGGGTACAGTCACGTCAGATCAGCCAGGCAAGAAAGGTCACAGCGCAGTCATCCAACTTTTGGTCCCCAACAAAAATACATAGAAAATTGTAATCAAGTAAAATTGTCTATTTTATATATCTCTTCAGATAAAATACATTGTAGTTAACCAGATAGTGTCTTCCTTAGAGGCAACTTCATAAATATAGTCTTTATTTTAATATCATTTAAGCCCTAAGTCATCAACTTAAGCTTCAAGTTAATTATGTGATAAATTAAATAACCATTTCTAGAGGTACTTTTCCTCTAAAAGATCATAATTTTTAAAAGTCAATATTCTAATATAACCTGTTGAAAATGTTTTGATATGTTTCCTATTTCAAATAATTTAGATGCTTTGCTTTTCTTTTTTTCCATTTTAAGGGTTAATTGCTGCAACAAAATAAAATTATATATAAACAATATCATGAAAATAAGAATACTATTACACATGTATATATTCCAATATCAATATATAGCATAAATAATAATACACAGAGTTGAGCTCATGTCATAATCTGGCCTGCTGAGAATGGTGACACAGAGAAGATTTAAGCAAGAACAGAGAAGGCAGGAATGGATTGATTTCTGATGTAGAACAAAGGCAAGTTAAGATAATCTTCATATTTTCTAATATAAGTACTTATCAAATACTTTTGAAATAAAGTATGTAAACTTAAATAGGTTTACAGAGGTAGGTAATATAATAAAAAACTTTTTAAAAAGTATTTTCTATGTTAATTTAAAAATAATCCCATAGTGACCATACTACTCTTGAAAGTAAAAACTTCTCATTATGAATTTAGCTTTTTTAACTGTACACTAATCATATTTCACTCACTACTGTCTCCATATGTTCACACTGATAATTTCCCTGTAGAGATTCAGTTTTTTGGAGTAAAATTTTTTGTTTCTTTGTGTGGTACTTTTTATTTGTTTATTTTTGAAATTATAATTTGTTTTGTTTCTGTCTTCCTTTTCCATCTCTCCAAAATCTTCCATGTAAACCTCTCCACCTTCAAATTTCCAGCTATATTTTCACAAATTGTTATTGTATGTATATATGTATTCGTATATACATATATATTCCTAAATATAACCTGTTGAGTCAATATAATGTTACTCATATCCATGTTGTCACAGCTGACCTTTAGGCAAGGACAAGCAATCAGTACTCTTCTTTGGGATGACCATATCACTGATACATTTTTAGAAACACATAAGACATGACTTAGCTATTCTTTGAGAACTTTAACAACTACGATTAGGAGATAGCAAGTTCACTAATGAAAAGGGGGAGGGACATTGCTATCATCGAGCATTTTACCACTCTTAGAAGCAATTAAAGTTTCAAACCTTTTTAATTACCTTTCTGTTAAAGTATTAAGTTTCTCTTTACACTTATTTCTTTATTTTATATTCATTATGGGAAGACATATTTGTCAGGTAAACAAGAGAAGATGCATTACTTTTAATTAAAAGAACACATGTTTCAGGATAAGTAAAACAAAGATAAAGGAGGTGTGGACTTGATAGATTACCGAGTTCTACTGTGCAGCCTGCCTTTCTCACATACTCACTTATCTGGGGCTTTGCATCTGGTCTTAGTATGTCCATATATAGTTCAAAGGTCAAATATTTGTTAGTGCAGTGGCTCGACTATAAATATTATAGAGCTATAGTATCCTGAGTTTTACAATTTTTATTTTGTCATTAAGTATGAAAATTGCCACTCAAAATGACCCCTGGATACTTTTTACTTTTTTTCATTTAAAACAAGGAGCATACTGGTGTTGAAAAATAGGTACCATGAAGTTTGTTTACATAGAATTTCACAGAACCACTCAAACATAAGTTATAATGCTCCTAAATTAATACCATCTGAAACAAATTTTAAAAATTGTGAAGAGAGTTTGGAAGTTCAGTGTACTCTTTAGAATAGAAAAAGGAGCCAGGCGGTGGTGGCGCACGCCTTTAATCCCAGCACTCGGGAGGCAGAGGCAGGTGGATCTCTGTGAGTTCGAGGCCAGCCTGGGCTACCAAGTGAGTTCCAGGAAAGGCGCAAAGCTACACAGAGAAACCCTCTCTCAAAAAACCAAAAAAAAAAAATAGAAAAAGGTAGATAATCATGTAAATATGCTCTGTTCAATAACTGACTTCATCAGTTTCTCCTCAAGTTCTTTGACTCTGTATTTCTTGATTAAAGAACCATTTTATTAAAACTATACTTTCTAGGAAGAAATCATGTGTGAACATACTTTATCAGGTTTATAAGATGTCAGATGACAAATCATTTTTTAGTTGATATGGTGTATTTGTGCAAATGTACATGCATGAGTATGTTAACACATATGCATATAAAGTTTTAGTAGAGACTATATGCCACAAATGGTAGAGTAGTAGATGCTTGTGTGTGGGGGACAGTGAGAAAGAGAGGGTTCATGTATGTGATAAAGTAATAATTTCCATATTATCACACATAAATATACGTAAACTTGAAGACTTTCTTAAGATAACCAGTTTACAAAAACAGAGACTGAGGGCATCTGTTCATAGACATTTTCTTTCATCACTTCATTCTCATGAATTTCATAAAAATTAATTATCATATCAGTTATTATAAAAGTAATTTTTATTATAATTTAAAAATAATTATATTGCCGTGCTGTGGATATCGTTCTGTATAAACAAAACACTGATTGGCCAGTGGCCAGGCAGGAAGAATAGGCAGGACAAGGAGAAAGGAGAATTCTGAGAAGAGGAAGACTGAGTGAGAGACACTGCCACCTGCCACCATGACAAACAGCATGTGAAGATGCTGGTAAGCCACAAGCCACGTGGCAAGGTATAGATTTATAGAAATGGATTAATTTAAGATGTAAGAACTAGATAGCTAGAAGCCTGAGCCATTAGGCCAAACAGTTTAAACAATATAAGTCTCTGTGTTTACTAGGTTGGGTCTGAGCGGCTGTGGGACTGGCAGGTGACAGTTTTGTCCTGACTGTGGACCAGGCAGGAAAACTCTAGGTACATTGATGGATGGCGGTGGCACATGCCTTAATCCCAACACTCAGGAGGTAAAACCAGGCAGATCTCTGTGAGTTCGAGGACAGCCTGGTCTACAGAGTGATATCCAGGACAGGCACCAAAACTACACAGAGAGACCCTGTCTTGAACCCCCCCCAAAAAAGTTATTATATTATATGCTATGATATAATACATTATATATAATCATACCCATTATATATAATATATTATATACTATGTGATCTATGCCATATATTATATTTTTATTATATAAAAAGTAATAATTATTATAGTTAATTAGTGCTTAAGAGGGGCATACATTGCTTTAGCATAAAACTTGAGTCTGGTTCTCATCACTCATGAAGTGTTTCTCATAACAACCTGTATCTGAAGCTCAGGGGATCTGTGGTGGTTTGAATAACAATGGGCTCCTGGCTTATATATTTGAATACTTAGTTCCAAGTTGATGGAACCATTAGGGAACCATTAGGAAGAGTGTCCTTGTTTGAGGAACTGTGGCACTGGGGACAGGATTTTAGGTTTCAGAAGCCCATACTATTACCAGTTAGCTTGCTCTGCCTGCTACTTGTGGATCAAGATGTAAGCTCTAAGCTACTATTCCACTGCCATGCCTGCCTGCCTGCTGCCATGCTCCTGCCATGATGGTAATAGACTTTATCCATCTGAAATTACAAAATCCCAATGTCCTCTTTCTTCTATAAATCTCCTTGTCATCATGCCATATCATGCTAAAAAGCAAATAACTAACAAAAGCTGTTATCAGTGATTTTGATCATAGCCATTCTGACAGGTGTAAGATGGTAAGTCAGTGTCGTTTTGATTTGCATTTTCCTGATTACTAAGGATGTTGAACAATTCCTTAAATGTCTTTCAGCCATTTGAGATTCTTCTTTTGAGAGTTCCCTGTTTAGCTCTGTAGCCCATTTTTTAATTGGATTGTTCAGTATTTTGATGTTTAGTTCCTTGAGTTCTTTTTATATTTTGGAGATCAGCCCTCTGTCAGATGTGGTCAGGCTCTGCTGACTCCCCAAGGGAGGCCGTACCTTGTAGGAGGTGGGAGTGGGGGCTGGAATGGGGGGCGGGTTGGGGGGTGGAAGGAGGGAAGGGAGGGGATCCGTGGTTGGTATGTAAAATAAATAGAAAATTTCCTAATAAAAAAGAAAAGAAAAAGAGAGAGAGACAAAAACATATTACAGAACATTTCACACTATCCTGATCTCTGTGAGTATACTCATGTTCATACTCCTACATAGACACAGTCATACACAAACGCAAAATTAAAAATAAAAACTTCAAACTTCAATGGTTTAACCTAAAGTTAAGTGAGAACTCTTAAGTGAGAACTCTTAGAAAGCTTTCAGGAACTCATTGGAATGCTTTGAAATGTTTTGTCTCATGATGCTTTGTTTGGGCATCTTTACATTATGGGTATTTTGCATTGTATATTACAATTTTTGATTATGTGCTTTAGTGTGTGTGTGTGTGTGTGTGTGCGTGTGCGTGTGCGTGTGTGTGTATGTGTGTTTCCCATACTTTTTGTTGGTTCGTTTGTTTGCTTGTTTCTTGTTTTGTTTTGTTTTATTCTGGTTTGGTTTTTTTGTTATTTGCCTGTTTTGTTTTCTGAAGGGATAGAAAGAAGAGATGCCGTTGAACAAGTCAGGAAGTGGGGAGTATCTTGGAAGCCATGAAGGAGAAGAAAAAGTGGTCAGAATATATTATATAAAAATATTTTAATTAATTTTTTAAAAGACTAGCAAGATGATGCCAAAACATTTTAGAAAAAAAAAGTTTTATAGAAAGAAATGATGTAGGGAGTAAGGAGAGAGTATGTAAAATGGGGGGAAAAAACTATGTCAAATATGTATCCTGACATAATATCCCCCGATTCTGCTCCTACATACATACCCACTGAGATATAGGTAACAAACCACAGATGCATTTGTGCATTATGGTATAGTAGCAATGCTCAAAGAAGTGACAAAATGCAAGCAGCCTATTTGGTCATAATAGGTCACCATAAAGCCCAAGGTATCTGCCTACTCTGTCCTTCTTGCCTCATGAGAACCTTGTCTTAGGCCCTCACATTTGAAATATGTACCACTATTTTTAGTTAAATGAGACACATCAGAGATTCTTGCACTGGCCAATGAGTATGAACATATTTAGCTTTACCAGTCATGAACTCATAATAATGATTAATATAATCATAAGGAGGAATGAATTCCAAACCGTTGTTTGGAGAATAGGCTGTTGTTTTGTCTTATTGACAGTGTCTTTTGAGGCACTGAGTCACCTGAGGCAGGTCCAAGCCCCAGGAAGTAGTTATGAAGGCATTGGCATAGGAGACCACTTCATAAATATAATCTCCAATTCTAAACAGAGATTAGAAAAATAAATCACTTACATGAGTAGTTGTATGATAATTTATAAAGAGTTGTTAATAAAGTGTTTGAAAGTAAAAATCTATTACAATGTACTTCAATGGGTAAAGGTATATGACATACAAGAATATCTCTATGAAAACCATCACTACTACATTTCATTCTTAAAAATAATGTTTATAAATATAAAACAAGGTCCAGAAAGATGTCCTGACCTACTAATGTGCTTGCTGAAGAAGCCTGATGACATGTATTTAATCCCCAGAACCCACATATATGTGGGAAGAAAGAACTGAGTCCTGAATGTTCACATACTCATTGTGTTATGTTTATGCCCCATTCTCTCTCTGTCTCTGTCTCTCTGTCTCTGTCTCTGTCTCTGTCTCTCTCTCTCTCTCTCTCAGCACAGACAGAATAATAATTGCCAGTAGGAGTTTGATCTCCACAAACTGACAGCAAGGCCCAATTGGAGAAGAAAACACCACACAACACAATGAACAACAAATGAGAAGTATAAAAAGTAGTTTAAGGCCTGTAAAAACGGTTCACTTGCTATCCTTGATGATGACTAGGATTCATCCATTTCCCAGAATCCATAAGGTTTCTCACAACCATCTGTAATGTCAATTCCAAAGAATCTAATGACTTTTTCTGGCTTTTGCAGGCACCAGGTATGTACACAATTGTAGTGGGTAGCCATTTCAGTTTTCATCGATGTGAGACACAATTGCTCCCGGCAGCACCAATTTGATCCCGAGAGAACACTGGGCTTCTAAGACATTTCCATTTGGAAGTTTGTCTTCTTGGCACAAAATGGCCTACTGGGCAAAGACCTGCCCTTGCCTCAACTGCTAACAGTACAAGTGCTGTCCTTCTGGACAAGCGGGACACAAGGAAAAGTGACCTCTGAGCTCTGCCATGACAGGGTAAGATGGTCTTTCAGAATTCCTGTTTCTGAAAATGGTCTGTCAGATACTCTAGGCCTGTAGCCAATCTGAATGCACCAACAATGCTGAGAAACATTAGGTGACTGTCCAGGCTGCCAGCTGTTTCGGTCTACTCTTCCAAGATTCCTGAAAGTTGCTTGCATCCATCTTCCATTTCTCAGGTACCATTACATTCCTTCTCAGGTCTTTGATGGGATTGAAGACTAGCAGTTATAGTTACAACTTTATATATATATATATATATATATCTTAGATAGAACATATTAAGTATTAGATTCAGGTTCTTTAGGACAGGACACTCTTTGGAATGATCTTTGTAACATGCCATTTACCTACACTCTAGACTTCTCTGGATTTTAGTATGTGTTTCTTGCTTGATATTGTTCACATTGGTTGTAGTTCCATCTTATCTAGGTCATTATCCCTCATTACTCCTGGACAATATTTGATAACCATTCCTTTGTATATAGTCTTGTATTAGGTTAGAACCTTCTTATTTAGACAAAAGGGGGAGATGTAGTGGGTAGCCATTCCAGCTTTGATCTGGAAGTTTCAACCCCCATTGAGGCTTTGGTAACTGTCACGCCTACAAGGTGGGGCCAAGAGAGGACCCTGAAGATCCGAGATCTGGATGTGCCATCTCTCTTAGTTCCTGGACCCTGGATGCTGTAGGTAGACCGAGCAGAGTTCTCCAGAGAACACCGCTGGACTGCGCTACGTCTTTCCCAGACCCTTCAACCTACCTATCCCTTCATTTGTAAGTCACACCACTAAATAAACCTCCCTTTTAACTATGTGGAGTGGCCTTAATAATTTCACCAATATATAATACATGCACACACATATGTATTTGTATATATATTACATATTTTAAATGGTCTTGGGATATACTGATTGACTTTGAAATAGAAGGCTCTAAATCCATTCTCTAGTATCAACATAAAAAAATTGACTGTGGTAGTATGTGTGTTCTATCCCAGGCCTAGGGAGTTAGGAAAACAAGCAGATCCTTGGTTCTGCCTCATCAGCCAGTCTACCTATCTCACTTAGCAACCATCAGTCCTGTGAGAAACTATGTTTAAAAAATTTTAGACAGTCTTAGAAATTAGTATTTTACTTTTATTTCTACATGAATGTGTACCTATGTGCACACACATGAACATACACACACATGCACATATACACAGATACATGAACCAAAGCTAAGAAAGTAATGTACAATTGATTACATCATTTGAAGATTTACATTATCATATGATAGACTGACAACTTTAAGAACTGCTCAAGATTATGAATCTCTTCCATATTATTATACAAATGTGGGGTACCAATTTTTTTCTAGATTTTTTTGAGTAATTTGGCTCGT
>CABHPH010129953.1:32288-46429 GCA_902168325.1 Peromyscus nudipes | reverse complement strand
AAAAAAAAAAAAAAAACCAAACAGAATAATACTAGAATTATATCATGTAACCTCTTAGAATGTGACAATTATTAATAACCAACATAATTTTTTGTAATCATTATCTCTATCATGACTGAAGAGATGGAACTAAAAAAGTTTAACATGGAGACAAATCAACTTCTCCATAATCTATTTCCTTTTAGTATGCATAGTTACAAAAATGTCAAAAGTGGAGCAGTCTTTTTAGAAATTAAAGTTTTAAGATAAATAAAATATTTAATTGAAAAAGAGTCTTAATTTTTCTTTTTTATACACCTGGCAAGACTTAACTCTTATTTAAGACTTCCCAGAGGATATTACAGTGCTTATGCTTAATTTTTTGCTCTTTTTCTTGGAGACTAGTTTTCAAAGGAAATAGATGTCAAGTTTTAGGTGTGGTAATGCACACGTGTAACTCTACCTACTCAGGAGGTGAAGAAAGGAAGAGGAGGGCAAGTTGGAGGATACCCTGGCCGATGTCCCAACCCATTTAGTCTTGAGTATACACAGTGGGGTCATACATCAGAGTTTTCCTGACAGAATGACAATCAACTTTAACCCACTGTGGACCAAAAGCAAAAGGTTATAATTATAGTGAAGAGTGAAAAATGAAATCTGTATGCTGCAGTTTATAAAGGGAAATCCATATATTGAGATATATTTCTGTACAAAGGAAGCTCAATTGTTCTTAGGTGTAAGGTTGAGAAATCAGTAGTTAATGAATAAAGTTTATTCAAAAGCAAAATGAACAAACAAGGCCAACTAACAGCCAACCATCCAAATAAACAAGCAAACAAACAAAAAATAAATGGAAAAGAGCAGTTAGAAATCAGAACAAAATTCTGAGATAGAAAATGAACAATATAACAACCTAAAACTTCCCTACCTGTGTCAATCCTGATGCTTTGAATAATTCCTGTGGTGATCTTGTTCCATAACTATTAGGAGAATGAAGTGACAACAGTCTGCTATACACTTTGTTTCTAACCTATAAAAAATACTACTGTTTAGGATAAAAAGTAGTCAAGACAAATAGGAATTATAGATTTTGTAATAGTGTTAGCAGGATAGAATTAACCCTTTAAGAATAACAGTGCTATCTTACTGTTTCATAATTGTGCCATTATCATGATTATTTTACTTCAGAAAATATTCACCACTCCACAACTTATCAGCAGTTATCCGCAATTCTGCCCCTCTCTATTTTCTTGAAAATTACAATCCACTATCTGTGGTTTTTTGATATTTTTTTTTTTTTTTTTGTGGTTTTTTGAGACAGGGTTTCTCTGTGCAGTTTTGTGCCTTTCCTGGATCTCACTTCATAGACCAGGCTGGCCTCGAACTTACAAAGATCCGCCTGCCTCTGCCTCCCGAGTGCTGGGATTAAAGGCGTGCGCCACCACCGCCCGCACTATCTGTTTTGTAATTTATGGTGGATTATGCTTTTAATCCTTTACTATACTTAGTGCTGTTTAAATATGTTTAAATATGTTCTTTCCAAGTTTATGATTTAGAAAACTGATCCTCAAATAACAAGTCCATAATTGGAGAGGCAGCATTTGGAGATATCAGTATTAAATGAGGTCATGAAAAAAGTAAAATGGCAGATGAAGGCGCCTATCACCAAGCCTGATCATCTGACTTTGATCCTTAGGAACAACACTGTGGAATGAAGGACTTATTCTTGTAAGTTATCCTCTGGTTTCCACAGGCACACTCCAACTTGAGCACATAATACAGTTTTTAAAAATGGTGTCATGAGGCTGGAAACATCATACTGACATTAGTGTCCTCATAAGAAGAGGAAAGGAAACCCAGGCCCACCATGCATAGCTTGTCTAATCTTATATATAGTATGCTGTAACATAATCAGATGTCTGGCATCTACTGGTTGATATTCAATGTTCTACTATACACACTCACTCACTTAAAACAACTACCTCAATTGCCAAACAAATCCCAACGAAAGTTCATATACTGACTAGTTTCATAATACATTTTCTTCTAATATTTTTGTATTGCTAGGAATATAGTCCAAAACACCATTAGAGCTCACTAGCTGGAAAATTATTTCAAAATAATACTCTGTGATTGTCAGAAAGGTATCACACCTCTTTTTTGAAATTGAGAAAGTAGTTGGATTGATCAACATGAAATATCTCAAGTGCTGATCTCCTTAAGTTGTAACGACGTAAGTGAATCTCTCGAATTTGAGAATGAGGCCACTTGAAATCAAAGCCCATTCCTGAAAAACAGGAGAAATCTTATAACTGAAGTGCCATATAAAGCTACTCACTCTATGCAAAAATAGTATCTCCTTGTTTCCAGAAGTAGTACTTAGGGAAAAGAAATACCATATTATAAAAGCAAGTACTTTATTAGGAGTTATAAATTGTTTCTTTTAAACTACTTTAGAACCTCAAAGCTATTCTACTACCTTTCTATGAGAACAGATGATAATTTCAAGTATCTGATCTTAGAAATCTTTCTTTTTCTAAAATGTTGGATCTTCAGATTTAATCACAAAAAAAGTAAAAGCTTACAGCATGGTGTAAATATACAAAGATATGATAAAATTAAGACGGAATTTTGCAACCATAAGTTTATTATGACACCCTCAAGCCAAACCTCTTAAAATACACTAATAATGGTGATGATAAAAAGCAACTGGCTGTGGGTGTGCATGCCTATAATCCTTGCTACTCAGAGGGCTGAGTCAAGAGGATTTTAAGTATAAGGCCAGACTGGGTAACATTTACCTTGTGTAAGAATGACCCTGGTTTCCAGATCTCTGAGTTCAAGGCCAGCCTGATCTACAGAGAATTCCTGGACAGCCAAGGCTACACAGAGACACCCTGTCTCAAAAAATAAAAATAAAAAAAAAAAACAAAAAACAAAAACGGTCTTGATTTCAATCACTACTACTGTGTATGTATGTGTATACACATACAAATTATCATTTCTCTTCAATACATAATGGTTGCAGAAGCCTAATTCATTATTGACTTTCCATTTTTTATTTTACAAGATAAACCATAGTTTCACAATCTCATCTTACTGGTTTCTTCCTCTAATTCATGACTGATAGAACTGGATACTTACTAACTGAGGTATTTTCCCAGAACTACTCACCGTCTTCTTTTTCAAGACTGTTATCATGGAAATAAATGTGCTGAGTAGTGATTTCTAATCTGCCGGGAATTATGTCAATTACTGTAATGAGCTCACAGTCTTCAGTCAACACCAATTTTTCCTTTTGATCCTGTTCTTCCTTCTCATCACTGTGCAAACAAAAAGTTTACAAGAAGCAATCATCAATTTCGTTTACTTATGTGGAAGAAAGTATCTTCTTTCACTGCTGATACTGAATGTTTATGCTGTCTTTTTGAAATTCCTAATCAGTCTAGCTAGAACTTTTTTTTTGCAATGTTTATTTTTTTACTAAGTTTTGTTTCTATAATTATTCAGTCTCTTGAATGGACTTCTTCTTATATCTTTATTTTTTCTTTTGTTTTTATGTTTCATACATAATTGTTTAATCAGATCCTAGATCAAACCTAGGGCCTTGCATACTATGTAAGCCCTCTACTGCTGTGTTATACCCACAGACCATGTTGCACATTTCCACATAAACACAGCTTAAGGCATACGTCACTCAATATAATGTTTTCATTCAAAAATACTTTATAATTTCAAGATACACATCCCAACAATCCCAGGCCAAAAGTCTTCCTCAATAGTTTCAGTAAATACAGACTTTTCACAGTTAGTGTGATAGTAACTGTTGCACATTGGAGAAACAAACTCTAGCAAATCCACAAATTTACAATCCCATTTCTGCTACATAATTTAAATGCTTTCCAGTACTCATCCATACACATTGCCTCTGGCGGCCATGTCCTCTTCCAGAAGTTCTAGTGTGTCTTCTTCCATGTCACTAAGTTTAACTTGTCTCACTGCTTCCAAAAGCAAGGAGTCACTAGAAGGCTGCAAGTGCTGGACACCTGCTTAAGCAGAAGAACCAGTTTAAACCAGTACAAAATATTATTACAGCGCTTCTATATTTTCTGACAGTTACGATGCTTGATGAGTTTTTAAAATTATTACTCATGTAGTAAAAAATACATGCTTTAAGATTAAAGTTATTTTTAATAATGGCTAATTCTTGATTAAGAAATAGGCTAAGTCCTGGATTAGCAGTCTGAAAAAGGTATAGAGCTGACTTTATGCAAATTATAGATTCATGAATCATAATTATATTTAATTAAAAGCAATGTTAGTTTATAAAATAATTTCAGTGTGTTGATATCAATGTGATTGTGCACTTGTACTAAATATCAAGTAATAGCTGGCCCAGGCATAGTGGCACGTGCCTTTAATCCTAGCACTTGAAAGGCAGAGGCAGGTGGATCTCTGTGAGTTAGAGGCCTGCCTAATCTACATAGCGAGTTCTAGGACAGCCAAGGCTACATTGAGACCCCACTTAAAAAAAAAAAAAAAAAAAAAAAACGACTATGATTAGTTAGTTGTCTATAGCTGACAGGCAATAAATAGCTAAATCATTATTTTTTGGAGTACATGGAAAGTAACCGATAACTCTGATACATACACAGTACATTTATATTATATAAACTAAAGACTCTGTAATAACTAAAAGCTTTGTAATAGAAAAGAACATGGTACACTAGATTTAAGTTCTGTCCTACCTCTGGTCTCTCTGAATCTGTGCTTTCTACTTTTTAAAAACTTTACAACTTACTTCATAAAACTTTTTAAAAGTGTCTCTGCACAGTTAACTAAAGCCAAAAAACAGAAAACAAAAAAACCCAACAGGTGAAGAGGATCTTTGCCAGCTACACATCTGACAGAGAGATATTATCCAGAATATAAAGAACCCAAAAGAGAGCCAACACACACACACACACACACACACACACACACACACACACATACACACACACACACACACCCTATTAAAAAAGTGGGCCTGGAACCAGAACACAGAGTCTTCAAAAGAAGAAAAAAATGGCTAAGAAATATCTAAAGAATGTTCATTGTCCCTAGCAACTAGGGAAATACAATCAAAACAACTTGGAGATTTCATCACAGCCCAGTCAGAATGGCAAAGATCAATGGAAAACAAACAACAAATGCTGAAGGGATGTGGAGAATAGAGATCCCTCATGCACTGTGGGTCAGGGGACGTCTTGGAAAAGAGGGCTGAAAGACTAAGAGCCACAGTCTGTCATGAGAATGTATCTACCAGAACATCAGAAGATGCGTTCATAAGGTCAAACCAACGTGACTGACTGCCCAGATATGAGTTGAACAAGGACAACAATAGTCATGCTAAATGGAAGTGGGGGAAACTGGGGAGACAAGACAGCAGGCCTCAGTGAGCAAAACTGTGATGAAAAAAGTCGAAAGGACAGTGGTTTTCCTCAATTTAAGACAACAGATAAGAGAAAAAGCTATAAACTCAGACTCATTACCAAGTGCAGAGGTATGAAAGGAAAAAAAAAAGGAGTGGGAATTTCCTAGAGAAGGATTTCTTGAAAAATAAAAGGGAAATATTGCAATTTAAACAACTACCAAATTGAAGTGGTGCACGGGGGGTGGGGGTAGGGGGTGGGGGTAGGGGGTGGGGGTAGGGGGTGGGGATAGAGGGGTGGGGGTAGGGGGTGGGGGTAGGGGGTGGGGTCCTGCCAGGTGATGAAGACAGTTCAGTTTTGAAGCACTCAAGTTCCAGGATACTGACAAAGCAGAGCAGCTTATATAACTATGTGTTACTTGTAAGAAACATTCAGTTAATGTCTGTATCATGGACAGAAATATTATTTTGTATTAAGGGGAAAAAATCCCAATATCTGATTTATTTTAGAATACAGAATCCTAAATGACAGCCACCATGGCTTTCTTCAATTCTGTACAATCAAACATAGGAATATGTTAAATTGGAAAAAATCTGAAAGTTGGCACTCATTTCATCTGTAAACCTGTCATGAGATACAGCTGCTACAGAAGCAGCTACAGTGACAATAATTATGACTTGGTAAACATGTAGGTGCCACGAACTCATCACAAGAAATACTTCATATTTCACAGACTTAGATTTAGGCCCAAATCAACAACATTGAATTCACATACCCATTTATACATACTTTAAAGCACTATACCCCTTCCCTCGTAAGTAGCCATCTAAAACAACAAGCAGTAATAAGCATTCCATCAACAACTCTTATTAAAATAGGCAGATCTGTAACTCACCTAAATTATCTCGTAAGGCACTAGCTTCCTCGTGGGTTTTGAAATTGTAATTTGGTACCAGTTTAAGTTTCATGCGGGAGTAATTTTCTACATTAGCTAGTTTCCAGTGAACTCGATTCTGTTTCCTAGAAACATTCACAATGAAACAAGTAAAATTATAAAGACTGGTTGTTTGAAGGGTGTAAGAAAGTCTGAAATACTTCACAACTGTTTAACACCATTTTTAACAATGTTCAAGGACAGAGCATTTGCTTAATATGCACAAGGCCCTGGTTTGATTACCAGCACTACAAAAATAAAGACGTATAAATTATAAGGAAAGCAGTGGGGTGAGGGATGAATAAGAACAAAGTATAATAACACAAAGTATACAAATACCATATTTAAACCTAATACTCTTTATATGCTGGCTATTACTTCTGAACAATTTAAGTGTTTATATTTATCATCTGGACAACTGTCAAGAAAACTAAAATGAGCATGTTTAACTATGACATATACATGATGAACCTAAGAGAGCCTAAATTATTTACCCAAGATGCCATGAGGTTTAATGGTAGACAAATAAGATTTGAACACTAACTTTCAGACTTCTAGCTTGATTACTTTATTCTTTCACTGTTAAATGTAATTTCATGACTGTAATAGTATTTAAAAGTTTTATTATAAATAAAGGTAGCTGTAAATGAATGAAAGACCAAAATACCAAAGTTAAAACAGTAAAACTCTTAGAATAAAAAGGTAAATTTTTATGACCTTGGACTTGGGTGTGTTTTCCTAAATACACTATCAAAAACAATGCAAGAAAACAAACCAAACTAGAGTCATTAAAACTGATAGTTTTTGAACAAGGGCCACTATTAAGAAAGTGAAAAATCATCTACAAAATCACCTAATGACGGTTATTGAGAATACATACATTCTAATACATACATTCTAACACACACACACACACACACACACACACACACACACACCAAAAAGTCAATCAACTCAACCGGATAACTAGGTAAAGGAAACAAGCCAACAAGGAGCATATGAACAGTGCTCAACATTGTTAGTTATTGGAGGATGGAAAGCATAGTTACAAGGCAGTGTTTTATACACAACGGGAGGGACATTTGAAAAAATGTGGCAAAACTGGAAAACATATACTCCTACTGGGAACATAAAATGATGCAGCAGATGTGGAAGTGTCAATTCTTTGATAAGTTAACATGAAATACTACCCAGCAATTGCACTTGTATTATACACACAGAAGGATTAAAAGCATGCTCTCAAACCAACATTTTTTTTTTGTATTTCAATAAAACTCTATTTAAAATAATAGTAAGTTGGATTTCACCAATGAACTATAGATTGTCAATCCTGGTTTATATGAATATGTTCAATGGTTGAATATAAGTTTTGTGCTGGTATCCTATTAAATAATACAGCATGATTAATGTAGCCATAAAGGAATATTTGCATTGGAAGTTGAAACTAAGTAAGGTTTTAACAAGTTAGATGATCCACCTGTGAACACTGTGAAGGTCTGATAGTGGAGACTTGGGCTTGGGGAAGAATTGGACCGAAGGATGGTAATGGAAATGTGGTCCACTTGCCTAAGGGAAATAAGAGCTATTCATACATACTTATTCTTGTTCAAAGAAAAATGTAATGAATTGCTAGAACCTTGGAAATATCATTTCTATTCTAGGAGATGTCTCTCTGCTCTCTCCCTGTTATTTTTTCTTCAAACCAACATTTTGACACAACTGTCCACAGCAGCACTGGTAACAGCAGCTCAAAGGTGACAAACAACTAAATGTTTGTCCTTTCATTAGCTGGTTGAAAAAATAAACAAAAAGTTTAGTTTGCTGCTTTTTAAAAACAAGGGTTATAAAATATATACACCAAAACAGAAGTGAGGGTATTAAGTTGTAAAATGTTGAGGTACATAACATCATCAACTCTAGCTTAATGAGGCAGAAGTATTCTCATGAACTACTAGAGTCTAATGCGTGTATTATCAAGGTAGAAAGAGAACTAACCACATGATAAATAACACGTACGTACAAACCTCTAATCATCCCAAACTAATTCATGAAAAGACAATAAAGTCTGAAGTATTCGTTAAAGAACTGGAATAAAGAGATGGCTTAAAGGTTTAAAATTTATTGCCACAGTTCTAAAAGACAAAATATGCATCTACCTTTCAGCCCAAGGTCCCCTTTCACATGTCAGATAGAGTCTAATTGCCTTCCAGCGTCTACATGTGGCCAACTGCTGACTGCTAAGTTGTTTGATCATATTATTGTACCTCAAGTTCTCTTGACGGGCTTTTCGATTAAATGGTTCCACAAAATACTCCTGAGATAAACAGCAAAAGGAACATTGAGTAATATATTTGCAAATTTTAATTTGAATAAAAATGGTGTATGAGAAAGAGATAGCAACATAATTTTCTTATTTCATTACGATATTTCTCTTTGATGAAGATGGTAGAATTTCAGTTATGTTCTTAGATTTTCTGACTCATAAAACACACACACACACACACACACACACACACACACACACACACAAATGGCTGATAAAATAGGTCAGTGAGTAAAAGGCATCAACTGTTGAACCTAACATGCTGAGTTTGTTCCCAAGCACCCCAAGTGTGGTGGTCCATGACTGTAATCCCAACACCAAGGAGGTGAAGTCAGGAAGATCAGAAATTTAAGGTTATCCTTAGGTGTATTACCAAGTTTGAGGTCACTCTGAGACCAATATGACTGTCTCAAAAGAAAAAAAAAAAAAGACTGAAATCTAAAATACCTGCTATAACTCAAGAAAAACAAGCTGTCAATAAGCTGTAGCTGTTACCGGCCATGAGGAAAGAAATCACTGACCTGAATGTAACTAAAAAAGATGCCCACTGAGAAAACTGAGGCAGACACAAAGCTCCATGAATAGAACTTCTTCATGACATGTGCGGTAGTGGGTTGGCGCAAGAAGCCATGGAACTGGCCTGGTCTGGCTGCCTTGAGAGGCATGTGTCACAGGTTTTTCAGGCTGGAGTGCCCCCCATGGCTCCTGGGGCACAATGGACCTTACAGTCCCAGAGATACTGATGCACTTCCTCAGGCAGTTAGGCACTGGGCCACTCTGGGTCTCTCTGTATGTCCCCTTAGTAGCCAAGGAAGCGTGGAAACTTGACAGGACGATTGGTCTTAGACATTAATCCTGTGTACCTTGTATGGCTTGCAAACGTCACTGTATCCTGAGAATTACAACTGTATTGATCCTGGCAATTGCCATTATATTCTGTTTCTGACGAAGGTATAAAAAGTCTGACTGCTATCAGTAAATTGTCACAGCCTCACGTGTGCTGTGGCCTCTCCAATCTGGCCTGATTGCCTTGGCCTGGTAAATAAGGACAGGTGCTTACAGGCTAGGGATGTGGTCAGCTGATAGCATGTTTGCCCAACAGTCCCTGGGTTCAATCCACAGAGAGTCACTAATCGTGGCAAACCCATTTGGAAAGTAAAAACAGGAGGGTTCTAAGTTCAAGGCCATCTTTGCACATACAGAAAATTAGTTTAAGGCCAGTAGGGACAACATGAGACTCTACTTCAAAAAATAAACCTGCAAGTAAGAAGTCAGGCAAATTTGCTAGCAAAACCACTCAGGCCTTGCATTTTTTTCTTTTTAAAGGTATATAAATTTAACTTTATTAATAGATAAAAGACTATGCAGCTTATCTCTACAATTTAAAATTAGTTTTAAAACCTCTGTCTACCAAGAAATTGATGGATCTGAGTAGTCGTATTTCCATGTACTGAGCAACTCATTTCTGTGGGGTTGATGGAAACATCGCCTCTTTCATTTCTGCTGCGAGTAACGTTTCACTTCTCTTTGTCAAGCTGACTACAAGTTTATTGATTTTGCTAACATTTTGGAGACCTCAATTTTAGTTTAATTCCTTTTTCTCTCTTCTTCTGCTTTATTTATTTGTAATTAGAGGGCTGGAGAGACGGCTGGGGATGGGGGTAAGAGTGCTTCTGCTCTTAAGAAGAACCAGGTTCAGTTCCAGCACCAACACAGTGGAACTCTGTTTCGAGGGATTCAATAGTCTTTTCTGACCTCTCAGGTATCCTGCACAGACATAGGCATGGACGTGTGTGTATTCAGGTATGTATGTACACACATATGTATACACACACACACACACACACACACAAATAAATAACTTTACATCTAAAATGTTTAATTGAAATTAATTTGTGTGAGTGAGGGGGTGCATCAAGACACCCTAGTGTTGTTTGAATTTTAAAAGATCTTGTGATTACAAAAAAAAAAAACCCGGAGCCAGAAATTGGGCTAAATGCTGAAAGATCAGAGAGACAAAGGAACGAGCCACCTCTTACCTTTAGGACTCCTCAGCCTGAAAAGACTCAGCCGAAAGGCCTCTAGGCAATAGGCTTCTAGTTCCTGTCTCCTCACACCTTATACAACTTTCTCCGCCCAGCCATTAACAGCATGTGTGTGCTTCCCAAATATTGGGATTAAAGGTGTGTGCCACAATTGCCCAACTGTTTCTCTCCTAGACTGATTCAATCTCATGTAGTCCAGGGTGGCTTTGAACTTACAGAGATCCACACAGATCTCTACCTCCCGAGTGCTAGGATCAAAGGTGTGTGCCACCTCTGCCTGGCCTCTATATTTAATCTAGTGGCTTGCTCTGTTCTCTGATCTTCAGGCAAAGTTTATTAGGGTACACAATATATCACCACACCCTAGCAGTATCTACTAACAGATTTTTAACTTAGTAAGATGTTTTATACAATCATAATGCCATTATTAAATGGTTAATGATTGACCATTTTTATCCCAATTACAAAATATTTTTAGACCACGTTAGTTTCCATATTTCTAATGGAATTACTTTCATACTTGTAGCCAACATGAAAACTCAATCTAGAAAATGTAGCATGAATCCTAATTGGTCTTAATAAAAATCTGGAGCCAGATATCAGTGTAAATGCTGAAAGATCAGAGAGACAAAGGAACAAGCCGCAGCCACCTCTCACCTCACCAACTCCTCAGCCGAAAGGACTGAACTCCTGTCTCTTCCCGCCTTATATCCCTTTCCTCCACCCAGCCATGCCACTTCCTGCCTTAATCTCCCTAGTGTTGGTATTAAAGGTGTGTGTGCATCCCAAGTACTGGGAGATCCCAGTGCTGGGATTAAAGGTGCATGCCACCACTCTATGGCTAACTAGTGGCTGGCGTTGCCCTCAGATCTTCAGGCAAGCTTTATTTGTTTGATCATACACAAAATATCACCACAAGAAAACACTAAGTAGTTTTTACCTGAAATTTCAGCTTACTTTCTCCTCCCTCTCGGTCTCTTTTATGCATATTCACCATTAAGGCTTCATAGCAATTCTTCCAGTAAAGTGCCATGTTCTCATGACCATCATTGAATGTATGTGTTTCATACTGCTTCATGTAAGGTATAATCTTAGATTTAAAAAAAGAAAGAACACATAGAATTTACACACTCCTCTATACAAATAATAAATCAGCAGAAAAATCTTGCTCAAAAGAGATAAAACCATAAGACTGGAGAGATTACTCAACAGTCAAAAGAATGCTTGCTGAGAGCAGTAGAGGACTGGAGTTCGGGTCCTGGCACTCATACAACACTCCAGGCATACTACTACCCTAGCTCCAAGGGATTGCACACCCTCTTCTTGTCTGTGTGTGTGCAGCACACACCCATACATATACACTTGCGTACACACACACACACACACACACTTAAATCGTTAAAAATGATTTTAAAAACTTACATATTTTTCGATGTAAACCTGCCATTCTTTTGAATTGCAGTATTCTTGAAAATCTTCAAAAAATGAAGCACTTCCTTCGGTAAAAGGCAAAGAAGGCAGGTGCAAGTTCATGAAAAGAAGCTCATAAATTTTAGAAACCAGAGTACGGAAAAGAGGAATCAGAAATGAATAGGTTTCTGTCTGTTCCTTGATTGATCGACTTAGAATATGTTCTAGTTTCCCTAAAATATAGCATGCTTCATCTTGATTTTCAATTACTTTGGTCTGAAGAAGGGCGTTTAGCTTAGCTGATGCCATTGCACAAACCTGGAAGAAAACAGGTTAAATAAATGGGGGGAGAAAAGAGCATTAAAGCAAACATTTAATACTAGCAAAGATCTGCCTCACTCTAATAGTTCAGAAGTTTTATATAGTAACTGTCAATAACTATGGACTTACTTTACTGCCAAGCTAACAAGTATGTTACTGTTTCATAGACACTGGCATAAAACATGAAACTATTTGGAGAGAGACAAAGACCTACAAAAATTTTAATAATCACACCATCACCATTTGGACTGATTCCCCAACTCTAATTCTAAGTGAAATAAAAACCAGAAGACATCTGCACACAGACTGGTTCCTCAGAGAGGAACCCCAGTCTAGGAGACCTAAGTACCTTATATATTCAGTTGATCTTTGCCTTCGAGAAAGGGATTAGCTTTATTACAACAGGCGGTCAACAAACTTGCCTTTTGCTCTAGAAAGAAACATGACTTCTATCTTCCATAGTTGCTCACTATACAGAAAACTCCAAAGAGTGGATATCCAGGTGTGGTGGCATACACCTTTAATCCCAGTATTTGGGAGGCCCAGGTAGGCAGATCTTTGTGAGTTTCAGGACAGCCTGATCTACATGAATTCCAAGATAGCCAGAGCTATGTAGAGACCACATCTCAGAACAAAACAAAACAAAAACACTCCAGGACAACCTGAATAAATAGCGAGACCCTGTCTCCAAACAATCAATCAAACAAAAAACCTAACAATGGAAGACTAGATAACAAGAGCAGTTAGTCGCAGGATTAAATAGAAACACAACAGACTTGTGGAGAATTATCTACCAACAACGACCACAGGAAGCAGCACTATAGTCCTGTGGGGAAAATGAAATTGAAAAGAGGACCAACTGCCACTTGCAGGCAAGAGCGAAGAGCAGTGTGACGAGAATAGCAAATAAGTAGACCAAATGAATCCTGCCTTAAACTCATTTAATAAAGCAATTCTCAATTATTTGAGAGAGAGAGAACAAATCTCAATGAAGTCTGTTTTGGAGTTTTATTACATGGAATCATAACTATTTGAACACACATAGATATATAAAGAGTCTGGATCCTTAACAAGAATTTAATTAACCTTAAACTTCCTAGGGCAAATATATATTAAGAGCGCAAGCTCAAGCAAAAGAGAACTCTCCATTACTGTTCATTCAATCTCGGGCACTGAAGAGGAAAGAGCTAACGAGAAAGGGTTTGAGGAGGGAAGGAATGAAAATGCAATCATCGGATTGGAACTTTTTTGCAATGGGCTAGCCTTCTGTTAAAATTTTTACCTCCCTATACTCTTAGTGACATTACATCTAGTTCAGGAACAGCACTAGAATGCTGTCTCATCCTAATCCTCTGTATCAAATAATAAAATTGAATATTAACAGAATACAGGGTTAGGGAGATGGCTCAGTAAATACAATGTTTGCCATGCAAGTGTGATGACCTGAGTCTGAACCCACAGGTCCACCTAAAAGCGGAACCTGTTGGTGCTGGACTGTAGTTCCACCACTTCTGGACAAAGAACTCAGCATGGCGTACAAAACAGCAAACCACAGAAAAGGTCCTGCTCCAAATAATGGTGCACGCTGAGGACCAGCACCCAAGGTGGTCCTCCGACCTCCGGAGGTATGCTGGGCCACAAATGTGCATGCTCATGCGCTCGCGCTCTCTCTCTCTCTCTCTCTCTCTCTCTCTCTCTCTCTCTCTCTCTCTCTC
>CABHPH010129953.1:0-22320 GCA_902168325.1 Peromyscus nudipes | reverse complement strand
GCAGTGGTGCACGCCTGCAATACCAGCCACTAGAGACGCTGAAGACAGAGTTCACAACTTCAAGGTGAGTCTGAGAAACTTAGCAAGACTGTGTCTCTAAAGTAAAAAACTCAAGGAGTTTGGGGTCGAGTGTTTACCACAAAGAAAGGGAAGGGAGAATGGGGAGGAAGAGGAGGAGGAAGGACACAAGCACTGAGGGTTCTGGTAGAGGACGGTATTTTCTGGTAATAAATTTTAGACTGTGGAAAGGGAATAGTTACAGAAGAACAAGTAAACCTAACTTGACATACTGGAGCCAGGTGGTGGTGGCACATGCCTTTAATCCCAGCAGAGGCAGAGACAGAATCACTGTGAGTTTGAGGTCAACCTGGTCTACAGAGCGAGATCCACAACAGCCAGGACTACACAGAGAAACCCTGCCTCAAAATACAAAACAAAACATGTCACACTGATTTCTTATAATTACATGAAGTTAATTCTTTTCTAAAATGAACAATTTATTATATATTTATGTATGTGTATATTTATAATTTAAGGCACTCTTGTTGTATTATACAGGTTGGCTTCTAGCATATGACCCCTTTGCCTGGGCCTCCCACATGGTGTGACTAAAGGTGTGCACCACCATGTCCAGTTTAAACTGCTTATAAAATAATTTCTACTATGAAACAAGCAAACATAAAACTTGGATCTGCTGCAAACCATTCAAAGAAATACATAGTCACAGTAAGACAATCTTACTGTAAAAACACATCTTGAAAGTTTACTAACCTTTCTACAGAGGACCACTCTGACATTTACATGTGTTCTGTGAGAGATATATAGTACAGATAACAGATCTTTGAAATTAATAACAGGATCTATGAGTTAAAAAAAAAAAGTTAAGATTAAATTTCATGGATATCCAAAGAAACAACAGTATTATTTGTATAAATGCTGAAGTAATTATTCACTTTCCAAGGAGAACTATAGTATGTTCAAATTCCCCCCAAAACTTCAGGTTGATAATACTCAAACTAAGCCTAAGTAACTTCTCTTTCTTTGATTACCTGAGTATATTGTCTATGCCACAGGGATACAGTAATATTATCTATCTTTTTATATACATATTTTGGATTATCAATGAAACTTGATAAACTACTTAGTAAACTACTCAAGATAAAAAGCCTCATTTCCAGACCCAGGTCAAACAACTGTCATAAATTCTACTTTGTGGTTAAATACAGAAAAAAAAATTACTACAAAAAATTAAAAGAAAATATGTATCAAGATAGTTTTCATTTTACCTTTAAGAATGTAAATACCTTTAAAATTTTAAGCTCCTTTTATACATATTTTCTTTAATGCTCTTTTCTTATTTTGGAAACCATCATTAACTTGACTACTCAGTAAACATTTACTTTAAAGCTATGTTCTGGGAAGTCTAAAAACAAGTACAGCCGGGCGGTGGTGGCGCACACCTTTAATCCCAGCACTCAGGAGGCAGAGCCAGGCGGATCTCTGTGAGTTTGAGGCCAGCCTAGGCTACCAAGTGAGTTCCAGGAAAGGCACAAAGCTACATGGAGAAACCCTGTCTTGAAAAACAAAAACAAAAACAAAAAAAACCAAAACAACCAAGTACAAGAATATATTCTCTAAGGAACAACCTGCAAAATCAAATAATAGGTAATTTAAAAAGTAACCTGAAAAAGGAGATTTTTAAGAAATCTTTCAGAGAAAAACCGATTTCTTTTTTTTGTTTGTTTGTTTTTGGGTTTTTGGTTTGTTTGTTTGTTTGTTTGTTTTTCGAGATAAGGTATCTCTGTGTAATAGTACTGGCTGTCCTGGAACTCGCTCTATAGACCAGGCTGGCCTCGAACTCACAGAGATCTGCCTGCCTCTTGGGAGGCAGAGGCAGGCTGCCTGGCTGGAAAACCAATTTCTTAAACACATCACTGTTAGCAGTCTTAATGATACCTGTATTAATGATTTGATTGACAAGGTTTCTGATGAGAGACGTATGAACTGGAGCTTCATTAAGGAGGAGTCCGATTCCTGAATAGCCAACTTCTCTAAGACGGATGCGCTGTTTACTACGCTCATAAACATTGGTGCATTTCAACATCTGTTCCATGACCTGGTCACAGAAAGTAAGACAGTCTTTTCAATACAGAGAAACACTGGATTTTGAATCATTAACAATAAATTTTACTGACATGCATCTGTATTTGGGTAAATAATGTTTACAACTCTAGTTTAAATATGGCAGATGAAAAAGCAGTGTAAGCCGGGTGGTGGTGGCACGGCACACGCCATTAATCCCAGCACTTGGGAGGCAGAGCCAGGTGAATCTCTGTGAGTTCGAGGCCAGCCTGGTCTACAGAGAGAGTTCCAGGAAAGGCACAAAGCTACCTAGAGAAACCCTGTCTCGGGGAAAAAAAAAAAAAAAAAAAAAAAAAGAAAGAGCAGTGTATATAGTTAACTGACATGAAGAACACATATCACTAGTACCATCATTATTAATTTTTTTGTTTTTGTATTTTGAGACAAGGTCTCCCTATGTAGTAGCCCTGACTGGCCTATAATTCACTATGTAGAGACCAGGCTGGCCTGTCTTCCAGTGCTGGGACTGAAGGTGTGTGCCACACCAATCCTAAAACAGTCTTAACTCATTTACATAATAAGAATCAATTTTCAAGAACAGGAAACATTTGTGAAACACCCCAAATAATCTACATCTAAAAATGGGAGTAGGAGCTGAACTTGTAGCCCAATTATTTCCAGGGGTAAAAGTAATGTTATTCAAGAGGTTATTTTCTTATAAACTACAAGAGGATAATTCTGTCAGAATATCATAAACAATCACTAAGAATTATTTTAGAAGAAATATTATTTCCTCTCTATGAACAAACCCTAGTGAGAGTAGATGCTCACTGGTAACCTACCATAAGCAACCCTAAAAGACAAACCACTTTAGACCTCTTTCTTGATCTTCGTTTTCTAAAGCTTAGTGATTTCAAACACAGGCAATCAAAACATAAACCCTTGAAAGTATGTTTACTAACAATGTAAAAATACATGTATGTCATCAGACAATTGAGTACAACAAGCAGAACTTAAAGAAGAAAAAAGCTGGTAGAGGACGCCTGGATCTTCTACTCTGAGTTCACAGAAAGCTCAATGGGTGGCTTCAGACAAGGGTCCAGTCTTTACAGTTTGGCAGCAAATAAAATGTACTCTGTGTGTTTTGACAAAGTCATTACTCTGCCAGCTTCAATCTTATCATCTGTAACACAGGAGTACTAAAAGCATCCATCTTCTAACATTGCAGTAAGGACTAAGGAAACTACCACCCAAGAGTGCCAAATGCTTGGCATATAGGGGGCACCACGGAGGTGCACTATTATTTACTGTTAAAATGCTCTGATGTACCTCACAGATTTACTCCATGTCAGGAAGAACTCAGAGGCTTTATATTAGGGAAATATGACCAAGAGGATATTCCACTGAGATGATTTGTCGGATTATATTAATTTTTGCTTGCTATTTTGATGGTCTTGCTTCTTTGGCACCCGCCCAAGCTCCCTTTTTTTAAAGATGTACTGGTAGATTTGGGGGAGGGATATAAACACAGCACATACTAAGCCAGTATTCTACTACTTAACTATATTCCGAGTCTACAGTATAGTTTTTAAAACACACAAACAACATGAAAAATATATAACAAACAAACTAAACTTAAGGAGTATGCAAAACTAATTTAGTCATAGAATATATATATTGCGAGTAAATTCATATAGTCACAAATGTCCCCAAGATATAAAGATGCTTACAATATTTGTGTACCTTAAAAATGAGTTCTCTTAGTTTGTCAGAGTACTTCTGATTTAACAGCAAGGCATACAGTATGTCAGCATTTCCTGGTTCAAACATCAGTAAGAAAAGCTGACCTCTAGTTGGACTGGTCCGTAGGAGACTGAAGAGTATATCCAAAATTCCAAAGAGCTTTTCAAGTTAAACAACACAGAACAAAAACATCACTTATGTCTACAGGCAGCAAAGGGGCATACATCTCAACTAGTTACTGAACTACACCTACTACACCCTTTTCCTCTCATCTCTTTTGCTTCTTCCATTCCCTTGTGCATAGTCTTTCATTATACATATTCAATATCTCTGGAACCATCCCTAGCCTGTTTGCCCGTAAGAAAAGAAATCTCTTCCATAGAAGAGTCTAACCTGGTCTCTTCAACATGTAAAATCCTCCTATAAAACCTCATAGGTCTTATATCTCTCTCTTACAAACAATCATATTTTTGTTTCACTGTTAACTTCTATTAATTATGTGGATTCCACTATGTTAAAAGAATAATTTCATAACTATATTACCTGCACTGCTTAATACTATTATATATAGTTAAGTTCTCAAATTGATGACAGATAATATACACTAAGAAAATTAGGAAAACAAAACTCAAGAACTACAAGATAAAACAACTGTGTAATGATTTGGCTATGAAGTGCCCTCAAAGGCTCATGTGCTGAAAGCTTGTTTAGTTGCTAGCTAGAGGCACTACTGAGGTGACCAGATCATAAGGACAGACACAGACTCCATCAATAGACTAATGACTAATAACTAGTACGTTAACAGGTGACTATAACAGGCTATGGAAAAGTAAGAGAATCAAGTGTGAAATAATAAATGGAATTGTGCCTTTGAAAGCTATCTCTTGTTCCTTGCCCTTCCCATCCAGCGCCCTTCTGCCTCTTGACTGCCAAAAAGGAGATTTGCTCTACTATGCTCTCCTAGCAAATGCTCTGTCTCCTCACAGCTCAGAAGCAAGAAGGGGAAATGACACTAGAATGGAAAACTCTTAAACCACAAGCCAAGGGAAACCCTCCCTCTTTACAACAGCTCTCTCTGATAGTTTGTCACAGCATTTACTTTCCGGACAGAAATTACTTCTTGACCTGTGTAATAGTTAATATTTAATCCAATAGAATTTTATTCATTAGACAATTAAGTATGTAAGTTTGTAAGATGACAAAGTAATTAATTTAACTGTTAAAAATAAAATGCATCTCAGGCCTAATACCTGTTCTTCTTCATTAGTAGCAGCTATATAACCTATGATACTTTGTATTTCTTCATGTGTTCCACCTTTACAAAGAAAATATTTAATCAGTCCATACAAAGAAGTCCTTATCGTCCGAATATCCTCCGGAGACAGCTCATTACATGTACAACCATGCCTGAAAGAGAGAACACAAGTGTGGAAGCTGAGGTGTTCATTTAAACACTTTGACAATTTTATATAAAAGTATCCACAGTGTTAAAAATTAAGGATGGTAAGAAATGGATAAAGGCATTTGTTATCAAGCCTGACCACCTGACTCTGATCCTGGGACCCACATGATAGAAGCAGATAACTAAGTCTCACAGCTGTCCTAACTCCACATGTGTGCTGTGGCATATGCGTCCCCCCCCCCACACACACACACACACGCGCGCACACACACACACACACACACAGAAATAGAAGTAATTTAAAAATTAAACACAAAAACCTTCCTGGTGCTTGCCATAAGTTTATACAGTGCTTGCTGCATAAGCATGAGGCCCTGAGTTCATCTCCAGAACCCATGTGAAAAAGCTGGACATGGTGGCCCACACTTGTAATCTTAGAACTAGGAGGGCAGAAACAGGTAGCCTGGGGCTTGCTGCTAGCCAGCATAGCCAAATAGTGAGCCACAGGCCAGGAAGAGTCCCTATCTCAAAAACCCAAGGTGGACGGCATCTGAGGAGAACTGACAACTCAGGTCTCTGGCTTCTACACACACATGTGCACAAGCACCTCATCAGAAAAATATAGCCAAAGATGGCCTGGGAAGCCGACTCACTCAATCAATACGGTACTTGCTGGCAACCTAAGGTCCCACAAGATAGAACAACCCCAGAACCCATGTAAAAAGCTGAGTAAGGCACCCAGGGTTGGGGAAAGGAAGACAGAAGGATTCTTAGGGTTTGTTGGACATCCATTCTAGCCAAACAGATGAGCTCCAGGTTTAAATAAGAGACTCCATCTCAAAAACCAAGGATAGCAATTAAGGAGGACACCAGAGGGGTTAAGGATTTAGCTAAGTAGTAGAGTGTTTACCTAGCAAGTGCAAGGCCCTGGGTTTGGTCCTCACCTCCAAGAAAAAGGGCACCAGGAGCTGGGTGTGGTGCCCACACCTTTAACCCCAGCACTCAGCAGAATCAGGAGGATCTCTGTGAGTTCAAGGCCAGCCTGGTCTACACAGCAAGTTCTAGAACAGCCAGGGCTACACAGAGAAAAACTGTCTCAAAAAAAAAAAATCAAAAAAGGGAGTGGAACAATACCAGAAGTTGACCTCTGGCATCCACAGCATGTGCACGTGTACTCCTTTCATCCCATGAACACATACAACACACACAGACACGCACACACATACACACTTTTAATATAGTTATTAGAGTTCATGGTACCTTTGCTTTTCTTTCCTCCTTTTTATTTTTTTATTTTTTTTGAAATAGAGTCTAACCTTTCCTAGGTTTGCTCACAACTTGATATGGAGCTGAGAATGACCTTGAACTTCTGATCCTTTTACCTCTAACACCCAAATGCTGGGATTACAGGACTACAGTGCCACACTGTTTAAGAATACCCACTGTTTATGGCACCCATAATGTTTATGAATCCTGTTTATTAAGAAAGCATGATACCAAATGAGTAGTCAAGTTGGTTTCTTTTACATTAAGGGACATTTTAAGAGTTTCAGTGACAAATATAAAATCATTACAATACTCACTATACAACTATAAAATCGTAATACTAAGAATCAGACACAGTTAGTTGTATGTGCTTTAGGTATTAACTAATTTAACTCTCAAAACCATCACAGGCCATAGCCACAGTTTTATTCTGCTTTTTAGAGATGAAAAAGCTTAAATACAGAGAATCTCAATGTTTGAATAGCACTACACAATTAACAAAGCCAACAGACAAACCTAATAAATGTGAACCTATTGCTCACCATTTTAATCTCTACACTACTCTGTTTCTCTGAAGTTTCAGAAGGCCAGAATTTCTATAAGCTATACACTCCAGTCAAGTGTCAGACAGAAATGAACAAATTAAACTGAAAAGGAACAAAGATGTCATACCCATAATAAATCCTAAGTGTATCTAGGAGAAATTGCACACCGTACTTCTTCCGGAAAACTCTCCTGCTGTCTTTAATGATAGTCGAAAGATACTGTATATGGCCTAAAATAAAATGTTCACTTATAAATAACATAACTAGAATAAAGTCAAACAGGTCATATATTCCAAAACAACTATATAATATTTTATCTGATAGTTTGGTCTTACCAATTCGAAAAGGAAAATCTCCACGGTTCCAAATTCGGAAGTCAAAGAGTAAATACTGATACATTTGTTGAAGCAACAGTGAGTTTTTTTCTAATGATACCTGTTCAATTAGTAATTGAATTGCCACCAAAACATTAACATCCATTAGGGTACCTGGCACCTAAAATTTAACAGAAAGGGGTTTCATAAAGGTCAGTTTAAATAATAGTATGAAACTATGACTTCAAATAATTCAGAATGTCCCTAAAATAGAGAATAAAAAGTGGTACAAAATATAAGTAACTTAATAAAGTTTCTAATTTAACACTGGATCATATTTTCCTAATGTCATATTGCTAAAGTCTTTCTTCTTAATGCTCAAAGCACCTTATCACTCTAAATTTTTACAGACACTCTAAGAAATTATTTGTTTGTTTGTTTATTTTGTTTTGCGAGACAGAATTTCTCTGTAGCTTTTGGAGCCTGTCCTGGAATTCACTCTGTAGACCAGGCTGGCCTCAAACTCACAGAGATCCTGTCTCTGCCTCAAATTGCTGGGATTAAAGGTGTGTGCTACCACCACCCAGCCACACTCTAAGAAATTATCATCACTCCCATTTTACAGACAGAAAATCTCAGGCAGAGCATGAAACAGCATCTCCAAACAATTCAGCTTGCAAGTTTTAAGTTCAGGCAATCCAGCTACAGAATCCATGAGCTAACAGATGAAGGAACTGAAACCACAAAAATGATGAACCAGTATATGACAGAGCTTAGAAAGTTCTCCAGAAGGTGGGGCTAGAGAGATGGCTCAGAGGTTAAGAGCACTGGCTGTTCTTCTAGATGACCTGGGTTCAATTCCCAGCACTCACATGGCAGCTCACAACTGTCTGTAACTCCAGTTCCAGGGGATCTGACAACATGCAGGCAAAACACCAATGCACGTAAAAATGAAACGAAATAAAAAAGAAAATTCTCTCCAGAAAACTTTTAAGAAGAATTATTCCTCTCATATACAGATCTAGAAAATCCAATCACTGCACATGGAGTGAGGACTTTCTCACATTCTCAGTTCCTCTTTCCAGGGCCCACTATACCTTTCCCTTTACAACACCGTGAGATGGACAAGACTGTGTTCATTCCCCCAATTCCTCTGCTTTGATGAGCACATTAAATAAGTTAAACCCAAGAAAATGACTTATACCCCAACTTCGTAAGCAAGTCTCTCAATAACATTATAAAATGATTTTGTAGAGAGCTTCAAAGGAATGGTAAACTAGTAGTTCCCCAGAAAGGCTATAAACTTGTATGCTGGCATCCTAGGTTGACCATAACAAAACTGGTGTGGACTAGGAACCCTTTCAATATCAGTTTCACTATGTGACTGTTTTCTCATCTGGCCAGTGGTCTTAAGTCTGGTCTTCATAAACTGGCCTCCAAAGACAGTCTCTATGCTACACAGCAACTGACCTTGGAGAGGAGCCTGCGCTATACACCACGTGAAAGCACACTACTGAAAAGAGATCTTAAGTTGACTGTACAAAAACTCTCCTCTTGCCCACATGAAATAATCTCAATAATTTCTTACTACCTGACACTAAACGGCAGTCTTCCAGTGGTAAGAGCATCAGACCAGGCATATAAGATTCACTCATCCTTCGTTTCTTTCCGCCTTCCTTTTTTTTTCTTCTTCTTTCTTTTTAATTTTTTGAGACAGGATTTCTTTGTACAACCCTGGCTGCCCTGGAACTCACTCTGTAGACCAGGCTGGCCTTAAACTCAGAGATCCACCTGCCTCTGCCCACTCTACCATGTGCTGAGATTAAGGAGTGCACCATGACACCCAGCCTCAGTTTCTGTATCTTCCAGACTGCCCAGTGGTTATTTGAAATGATCACACAAAGCTTAACTGATTTTTCTTTTTCTTTTTTGAGGTAAGGTCTTACTATGTAGCTTGGACTGTTCTAGAACTCTCTATCTATTCAGACCAAGATGACCTCAATCTTACAGAAACCAGTCTCCCAAATGCTGGGATAAAAGGTATGCAACACTAGACCAGCCTTCTCCACAGGGAGCCTTCCCTGCAGCGCTGTCACTGTGAGAAACCTACCATGGTAAAGTGGCATGCTGGCCTCATCAGTCTCTTGGAATGCTTCCCCTGCCTTTCCAAAACCTCTTACAATGGGGCCTTTTCAGCAGATGCTAAAGGTTAAAAAAAAAAAAACAAAAAAAAAAACCCCTGCAGGAGAGAAGCCAAATCCTGATACTGATATATGCAATAAACTTCCAATAAAAGTGGCCTTGCAATTTGCTTTAATTATTCCTTATAAATTGGAACTTATCTGAAAGTCAGGTTAAACTGGAAATTTGTCTTTATATATCAGGTCAGGCACAACTGTACACATCTATAATCTTAGCACTCAGAAGGCTGATGCAGAAAATTGCAAATTTGAGGCCAGCCTGGGAAACATAGCAAGATCCACTCTTGCGACTTGACAATCCCTAGTTGTTGCAGACAGACTTTTATTTCATTTATTGCAAATAGCTCAGCTCTCTTCTCTCTCACAACAGTCAGAGGATTTCCTAATGAATGTATGCATACAGTCAGTGCCAGCTTAGCCGTGTGAAACAGTCTTCTGGTTCTCAAACACCTCAAATACTACACACCTAGCAACTAAGGAATATACATCAAAGAACATATATTCCTTTAAAAAAAAAAAAAAAGATTTATTTATTATGTACATAGTGTTATGCCTACATGCCAGAAGAGGGCACCAGATCTTATTGTAGATGGTTGTGAGCCACCATGTGGTGGCTGGGAATTGAACTCAGGACCTCTGGAAGAGCAGCCAGTGCTTTTAACCTCTGAGCCATCTCTCCAGTCCTAAAAGCGCATATATTCGTATATAAGTAATTTGTATTATTCTATTAAAATTTATAAAAGCTGCTTGTGAAACAAGTCATCTGTATTAATACAACTTGAGCTGTAATATAGTAATCATTACTAACGTTTATTAGCAGGAATAAAATCACAACAGTCATTCATGACCATCACTTGATAAATCAGTATCGTGTTAAACTTGATTACCTTCTGAAGTAAGGCACCAAGCGTTGCAACTCCATGGGACTGAATAAGATTATCCTGGTTGATAGGATGTCTCTGAATAAAGTGCTTCACAATCAAGATAAATGTTGCAACTAGATTTTTCTCTAGTCTTGACTCTGAAACCAGGAAAACATAATTATCATAGTCACTCTCATCACTTTTATATTGCATATTTTATACCATAATACACATTGTAACAAAGAAGCAATCCAATTCAGTAGCTTGCCTCCAAGATTCATTTATACAATGAAATCAGAAAAAGCAGCAACTACTTACTATGTAATTGTATTCATATGCAAATACTTTCTTTACCATGATTTAACAACGTGGTGAGTTTTTTTCCCACTAAGAGTATAAACTAAGGATAGTCAAAAGTACAGTTACTCTCTTCCCTGTTTTAACCAAAGTATTACAAACTTACTGAACTATGCCGGCTCAGGAGGGCGGCTACAACAGCTATAAATACTTAAGTGGTATGGCATTTTATTTTCCAATTAATTCTCAACATTCTGAATGACTAATTTAGGCTAATGTAATTTTATTACCTGATGCCTTTGTGGAGGCCAATGCCATACATTCTTGTTCAATAGGTGTTATAAATTCAGGAACTGTGTTTTCACTCATTCCTTCAGAAGTCTGTCCTTCAATAAAGTGGCTTATTTGTTCCAATAAAGGAAAAAGTACATTTAACCCACCTATACAATTGATGATGTCCTGAAAACAAAATTAATTTTTTAATACTACAATATAAGAACAATGGTATAATTTAATATCTACAGGATATATGAAGATACAGTTTGTTAATAAACCTTAAGTAATATATAAGATAGCCTAAGCTGGAAGATACTTAAGCAGACAGTCTCAAAGACAACCATAACTTATATTAAAAGAGACCATTTCAGGCCATTTTTCTATGCTTGTTTTTCAGAACTGAGGAAGTTCAAACACAGGCAACGTGTGATGTAACTCTAACAATGCTAAGAACCAGCAGCTGTCACCACACAGCTATGCATTTAAAACACAGGAGAGGAACCAGAAGTGTGACTGACTCTTTAATTTTAGTTAACGAAAGGTGGGATGGGTGCAGTAAGCTAAAATATGAAAGCGCTGTATGCCTGCCACACAGAGGATGTTAATAAAGCTACTCTTTTGTTGTCATTAAAGCATTCAGACCTACACTGATGTGTTATTGTACCCTTATAATCCTACTACAAGAAAGGATAGGGCAAGAACATTCCAAGTTCAAGGCCAGCCTGGGAGGGATAAGAGAAAAGAGGAGTAGAGGAGGAGACAGGGGGAGGGAAGAGAAGCAGAGAGGGAAGGGAGGAGGGGAGGAGATCAGCAAACCTCCCACCTCCCACGGTCACCTGTCACAACTGCAGCTACAGGACACTTACTCAGCAAAACCTCCCGATACCAGAGTCTTTATGTTGTACCCGAGAGTTCAAGACTTATTCATATACTACGTGCCTGCTACTTTGTTTTGATATTTTAAAATGATCTAAAATTTATTTTACCCATTAGATAAAAAGTGTGTGTTGGGGGAAATAAAATACTGATTTTAAAGAACTCTTTGTGTAGTAGTAACTGAACATTTTGGATGGCAAATATCTTCCTTCTTGGTTTTTGGGTGTTTTTTTTTTTGTTTTGTTTTGTTTTCCTGTGAGGAGGAGGGCTTTGATTTTACTTAAGCATCAAAATTATAACTGTTTTTCTCTTAATTCTGTTCCTGTTGTATCCCACATTAGACAAAATGTTTGATTAGTTGAGTTGCATAGCTACAATACAAAGTATTAAAGACTGGTTTTCAGATCTGCACAGCATACCTGAGATAACTAAGTTTCTACTTATAGCACACAGACCTAGTCTTGTAAAGCTAATATTACAAGGTATGCAACTAAGAATATATGCAATATATGAATACATGCAATAGCGTTTTTAAGTTGGGTAGGTTGATGGCATAGTTTACAAAGGTAGGTAAGTTTCAGTCAGTCATTCAACTACTGTACCTATTCATCCTTCACAATATAAATCCGAATATCACTCATTCATTCATTCATTTTAGGTTTTTGTTTTGTTTTATTTTGGAGACAGAATCTCAATAAATAGCCTTGGCCAGCCTGGAACTCCCTATATAGACAAGGCTGAACACAAACTCTAAGAGATCTGTTTCTTTCTGCCTCCTGAGTGCTGAGATTAAAGGCATGCACCATCATGTCCAGTGTTACGTAAAATTTTAACAGAGACCTATTATTAATTCAGTTTGGTGATGCTTAAAAGATAAACCCTGGGCCATCTCACTGAGTAGGTTGGATGGTTCAGTGTGTAGAGTTCTTGCTCTGCAAGCATGAGAACCTAAGCTCTGAATTGAAATCCCAAGCACCGTGTAAATTTCTGGGCAGGACTGCCTGAAACTGCAGCACCAGGAGAACAGAGACACGAGGGTCCTGAGAGCTCACTGACTCCGCTCAGCCTAAAAGGCAAGCTTTCAGTTCAATCAAAGCAGTAAGTGAAGAACAACAGATTTCTAGCATTATACACAGGCATGCACCTCCTCCTCCTCTTCATCACACAGGGCCTAGGAATGTGGCTCAGTAGCAAAGCAGATGCCCAGAATACAGAATGCCCTGGGTCGAGTTCCTAATACTGGGAGGAAAAAAGATTCTAGCTATGTGCTATGTTTAAGTAAACTTAAAAATAAAGTTAAGTTATATTATGGTGCCCATTGTATATTATTATTAACTTACCTTAATGTCCCAATTAACTACTTTGTTTCCTGTTAATCTTCCATGCAAATAATTAGTAGACAAGTCGAGGCAAATTGAATTTTTGCAAGCCTAAGAACAAAAGAAAAATACAACAAGCATCTTAGTGCAATTAGGAAAAAACATAACTTTAATTATATAGAAGTACATAATCATTATTTTAAAAGTACATAATAAAATCAATTAATAACTTGCCTAGCATTTGCCTTTTACTGTTCTCGTTCTCTCTCTCTCTCTCTCTCTGTGTGTGTGTGTGGGGGGGGGCATACAATCAAGTCTATGTCTGTGGAGGCCAGAGGCAGACATCAGGTCTTGGATGTCTTTAATCACTCTCTACCTTCTTTGAGACAGGGTCTCTCACTGAATCTAGAGCTCACCAATCAGCTAGACTACTCGCAAGCAATCTCTCCACTTGTCAATGACACTCCACCACTGAGGTGAGAGGCACACATCAGAGGGTCCAGCTTTTATACAGGGGCTTGGGGATCCAAACTTGGTCATTATGTTTAGACATCAAGTTCTTTACTTACTAATCCATCTCAAGTCATTAATTTCTCATAAAAAAAAAATCAGGGACTAACTTGTAAAGCACTCATTTATCAAAAGTAGGTCATCACTGCATTCAGTTCTTGGCACAAAGACAACACCGAACTTTAAAGAAAAAGATGACTAAACACCTACTACAAATAAGGACAAGAATGAAAAAGCGCTGACTAGTGAAAAGTCTTCAACATACCGTCTAACAAACCAGCATCTACCAATGCTTGGGTTATTTTAAAGAGGCTCAAAAAGCTGGTGAAAGAGATTAAACCAAGTAGAACTTGTCCCTTACAACATCATTTTTAAAGCACTTCATCAATCTCCAAAAAAAGGATATGAAGAATGCAAGAGCTCCATGAACTCACTTCACTTTAGAAACATGCATCATTACGTACACCATTTTAGAGAAATAAACCTTTAATAAACTGATTTTCCTACATTAATCACATTTCTTAGGGAAAAAATAAGACAGTAACTAATTTTTGATAGTATAGATTTTTTTAATTTCTGTCACAAGCTGGGCAGTGGTGGAGCACGCCTTTAGTCCCAGCACTCAGGAGACAGAGGCAGGCAGATCTCTGTGAGTTTGAGGCCAGCCTGGTCTACAGAGTGAGTTCCAGGACAGCCAGAACTACAAAAAGAAACCCTGTCTCAGAAAACAAAAACAAACAAAAAAAAACAAAAGAAGTCACAAAAAATACAATCTTAATAACACGAGATTCAAAATTACTTTGTAAAGAGGTGACAACCATAACACCAAAAACCAGATGTCCACTACATGTCAAGAATATGTCAGTCTAACAAAAACAAAAACACAAAACAAACCAAACAAAAGAATATGCCACTCAGCATACTATTTGGATTAGATCCGATGATTTCCTTGGCATCTGTCTGCACACTGGAGACTGACTAGGAAAGGAAAGACTAACAGTAGCCAAGACAGAAAGTGGTTATGGTTGGTGAACAAACGTACTGTGGGGAAAGTACGTGGATCTTGACTGGATCAAAACTAATTTTTGCTAAATAAGTATTTTTAGAGAAAGTTGAATACAGATTATATACTCAATTATGTAAGTAATTAAGTAAATATTCAGGGATAAAGTTTTATAGCTATACCAATCTGCTTTTACAAATGACCTGAGAAAAAGTCATCAGATACAACAAAATGCTAACAATTGGCTAATTTGGGTAAGGAATATATAGTAGGATTATACTACTTTTTTTTTTTTAACTTCTAAGGTTTGAACTTTATCAAAATACAAAGCTGACAGAACATAAAATCAGTAAGTTTATTAGGTCAGCTATAACAAATAAATAGTATGATCATGTACCAGCTTGCTAAACTAGAAAAAGGTGTTCTATATTATCTCACATAATAAAAGTATTTTCTGTGGCAACGTAACACTAACTATGATAAAGGTAAATAATGCTGTTGTGACACTTCTCTGCTTTCTTCCTTCCAATTGTCCCTTACATCTTTTTTCCTTCAGTCTGTGCTAGTTCCATTTACCTTTGCTAAATGGGTCTTTGAAGGAAAACAATCAGACATGGCAGGTATACTGGAAAGGTTTTCTATCCTTTAGAAAATACCAACCCCCCCACTCAACATCACATTTTAAAAAACCAAATCAAAGTTTAAGTACAACTGTTTCACCTCTCCTTCAGATAACTAAAGAAATACAAGTTAAAAAGGTTTCATCCACTAAAACCAACTCAACAAATTCCCGAAACTAGTCCAATTCACACTAGTAGAATGACATAAACTAGTCCAATTCACACTAGTAGAACGACATAGACTAGTCCAATTCACACTAGTAGAATGACATAGACTAGTCCAATTCACAGTAGAATGACATAGACTAGTCCAATTCACACTAGTAGAATGACATAGACTAGTCCAATTCACACTAGTAGAATGACAGACTAGTTCAATTCACACTAGTAGAACGACATAGACTAGTCCAATTCACACTAGTAGAACGACATAGACTAGTCCAATTCACACTAGTAGAATGACATAAACTAGTCCAATTCACACTAGTAGAACGACACAGCACCTGAACTCTACTTGAGGAGGTGTGCCTTAATTTTTGCTGTTTATCAACTTCCTTTGAAAATCCCTTATTTCTTTTTTTTTTTTAAAGATTTATTTATTTATTGTATATATAGTGCTCTGTTTGCATGTATACTTGCAGGCCAGAAGAGGGCATCAGATCTCATTACAGATGGTTGTGAGCCACCATGTGGTTGCTGGGAATTGAACTCAGGACCTCTGGAAGAACAGCCAGTGCTCTTAACCTCTGAGCCATCTCTCCAGCCCCGAAAATCCCTTATTTTTTAAAAATCAGAACTGAAGCCACTCCTCGATTACCCACTGTACTGACAAAGGAATAAACATGAATTCAAGATCATAGCAGCTGTAACTATGGACAGACAACCCATGCATTTACTCTGACCTTTGCTGTGTAATGAAGGAGGATGTTACTTGGTAGGTCGGCCATATCACAGTCTTGACACTTCCAAGGGCTTAAGCAATTTGGACCTGAAATTAGTTACACACAACATATATCACTGAATATACATGGTCTCCTTAGTTCGGTGTTACCAGAACAAAATTTGAAATCAAGATGTTTCCTGCCCTCAGAAATTCTTCAGGTATATTAATAAATGAATTATAAAAATGACAAAGTTCTGGAATAAGACTCATGATTTTGAAATTAGCTATATGATTTCTTATGTAGATAGGCTTATATTCGATTTCTCCAACTCATTAACATCTGTCAAAAGAACTGATAGTGTTATGGATGGAACTGAATGACCTTAAAATTCACTCTAAAAACATAATTTCCAATATGACTGTATTGTAAATAGAGCCTTTAAACAGAAAATTGAAGTTAAATGATGTCGTATGAATTGAGTCCTAATCTGACAGGGTCCTTCATTAGAAAAGCAAGAGACACTGTAGAGATCTGTCTCTTTTCTCTGTCCATGTACATGTTGAGGGAAGACCAAGTTGAAATTATAGTAAGAAAGGGGCCCCCCAAAACAAAAAGCCTCACCAGTAAACAACATTTATATCACCTTAATCTTGGACTTTTACCCCCCGAAATGTGAGAAAATAAACTCTGGTGATTAAGGCAGTCTGTAGTAATTTACTATGGCAACCCCAGGAGACTAACGCAGGCAGCAGTTTCAAGGATTAAGACATTTAGATATGACTCAAAATGGGGCTAGAAAGATGGCTCGGTGGTTAACAGCGCTTCCTGCTCTTGCAGAGCACCTGGGTTCAGTTCCCAGCACCTTACCAAACAGCTCCCAACTGCCTGTGACTCCAATTCTAGGGGATCTGATTCCCCCCGGCCTGTCAGGACACCTGCACACACATGGTGCACATGAAAAGGGTGCACACACACACACACAGACACATACATAAATAAATCTTTAAATATTTCCTAAATGCTAGTTTTAGTTATGCCTACAAAAAAATAGGACACAACAGACTTTTCCTTTCAGTTCCAATGAAAACAACCACAGGTTTGTAACAGCTCAGTGCTTAGGCCACTTGCCTAGTATGTACTAGATCCCCAAAATATGACTGACTGACTGACTGACTGACTGACTGACTGACTGACTGAATGAATGAATGAATGAATGAATGAATGAATGAAAAGATTGTTCAAATAACTCTTTAGGATACATTCAGGCAAAAGGGGGAAAAGACAATGCTAAATACTGTGACTGTACATGCTCACCTGCTAAATATAAAGCCTTGACCTGAGGAGGCTGCAGGGCTTCGTGGAATACAATAACAGATCCTAGCTGGCCCTCCAGGGATGTGGGGCAACCCCATTCACTGTCTTGGGTTCCAGCGGAAATTAATTTGGTAACTAATTTTGATTTTTCAGTTGTTCCTCCCCAGGAGGCTGATGACAATATTCCACCAAACGATGTCCGGTGAGGGGTAACGGGAGTAGAAAATGGTGGATCTGGGATTTGAGAAGGTGGAGGAGTGGTGGTTCTTTGCCCAGCTGAACCAATACAACAGGAAGTAAACGGCTAAAAATTAAACAAAAATGACCAAGATTATTTAAAATCATATAACTTTAAATACATCTCTCTCTTCATATTTAAAGTTGACAGTGTAAAGCTGAGTTAGGTGACACACACTTAAGTCCCAGCATTGGTGAAGGCCAAGGCAAAAATATCATGAGCTGCATAGTAAGACCCTATATCAAACAACAAAAAGCTAAACAATGAAATGAAATACTATGGAGCTGGACATGTAGCTCCATGGTAAAATACTTGTCTAGCATGTATGAAACTTGGGTGTGAGATCCACCAATGCAAAAATAAATAAATGAATTTAAGATTAAATAAAAATAAGATGAAATAGTTTATATAAAACTAAGGAATAAACACATTGAAAACAGAAGTGGAAGCCAATTTTTCAACTGCATCACAGCATATATAGGAAAGTATATACCTAAGGCATCAATATCAAAGTTACCTTTGGCCAAGAGAATACTGACATTACTTTTATGAACCAGTAAGTCTTTTTTTTAATGGGTGAGTATTATTTTTAAAAAGTTAAAAGAGCTTTACTGTTATCTAAAACAGAGATAATTACTTTTCCCACACACACAATTTATGTAGTATTGTGTAACAGTATAATGTTAATTAAAAGCTACCTTCAATGGTCATGATGAGAAGCAAGAAACTTATTAGGAAGATCATACCGATAAATACTCTACTTCATCCTATTAGTCCCAGAAGACTTTTTTTTTTTTTTTTGGTTGGGGCTGAGGACCGAACCTAGGGCCTTGTGCTTGCTAGGCAAATGCTCTACCACTGAGCTAAATCCCCAACCCCCAGAAGACTTTCTTAAATTAGCCAGTCTCAAAAAGCTTTATTAACCTGTATGGAGAATAAAGCTTGAAGCGACTTCATCACTAGTTCAAATTTAACAGAGATAGGAAAGTCTATCATAGCATTTTCTTAAACATTTTATATACTTAGAGAGTTTTTTGTTTTTTTAATGATACTTTTGTACAGTCTTTTCATTTCTTTGGCTTTGCTAAATCTACTTTTCTAAGCCTTTCATTATAATTCTTTCTTGAATTGGTTTTTTTCACATAATGTCTGACATTATCTAAGAGAAATGAATACCAATTTTCTGTATCTTAATGTATAGAACACAGTTCAAAAATTTTAGGAAAAAATTCAGAATATATTTTCTAAATGTGTTTAGGATTTTGCCTATAAAGAAGAAGTTACACATACGCACCTCATTCATGGCAGGAAATCTGAGAGGGGCGGAAACCTTTTGTTGTCCATTGTCATAGATATAGACAAGACTCTGACCAAAGGGCCGTTTTCCAGGCATGTGAACGATGGTTATGTTGTGCTGAAGAAGTAAAGCATACATTAAAATGACTAAATTACATCATGCCTTTGCAATGACATATGCTTACAGATTATTACTCCATAATTTGTGTGAACAAAATACTGGGACAACTAAAATGGCGACTCAATGATAATCTGAGAACAAGTAACAAATTCTTATGTATTACAAACAATTAAGCCTTTACAAAAAGACTCACAAAAATTATGTTTCTTCTGTATTTTCTAATGTTCTAGTCTTTTTTGTTTTTTTGGATTTTTGAGACAGAGTTTCTCTGTGTAGCCCTGGCTGTCCTGGAACTCACTTTGTAGACCAGGCTGGCCTCGAACTCAGAGATCTGCCTGCCTCTGCTGAGTGCTGGGAATAAAGACATGTGCCACCATGCCTGGCCCCTAAATATTCTTAAATTTTTTTCAAGGAAAAACATTTTGTATTTTTGAGGTAAGCAACAGAAATACATTAGCTTAACAAGCTCACATTTCATTTTGAATTGAAAGTCAAAATTAGGAGTTGGGGATTTAGCTCAGTGGTAGAGCCCTGGGTTCAGTCCTCAGCTCAGTGGGGAAGAGGGTGGGGAAGGAAGTCAAAATCAATCTAGGAAATCTTCAAGGACTCATAAGTTTCAGAAAAAAAAAAATTACTGCTTCTTTAATGTCAATGGTAAATAAACTAACATCTTTACAGACAGAACTTTACTACAACAGAACTCGGAAATGAATATTGGCAAAGCAGACAAAAATTCCTTATAGAAATGCATCAAACTGCTATACTTCTTAAGGAAGGAGAGAACCAAGAGTCTGACGTGCATCCTACAGTCTTACCCAGAGAGAGTCACAGACACTGTGGTCAGGAAGCATGACTGTTGCATACTCTCTTTTTGTGCACACTGCCACAACCAGCATGCCTGAGTGGGTGATAAAAGCTTCAAAACCCATTCCACTTCCTGTAAAAAAGCTAACAAAAATACATGTTATCAGAACCTCTGAACTCAAGTTGACCGGTCTCTTCATCACTGAAGTTCATCAACTGTAACACAACCATAAATACCTTTATCAACAATGCTACGATCTTAATTCTATTGCCATATATATCAGCCCAACTTTGTTTCAGTCATTTTTTAAGTCCATTTTCGGAATAAAAGTTAATAAATTATAAAAAGTAACATTGGAAGTGGGTTTTTATTATCAAGCTAGAGCAGTGGTTCTCAATCTTCCTAATGCTGTGACCCTTTAATATGGTTCCTCATGGTGTAGTGACTCCAACCATAAAATTATTTTCATTACTACTTCCTAACTGTAATTTGGTACTGTATGAATCAAATATAATTTATCTGTGTTTTCTGATTGTTTTAGGTGGACCCTGTGAAAGGGTCCTTCCAACCCCCAAAGGGGTTGTAACCCACAGGTTAAGAACCTCTGAGCTAGAACAAAACTATAAAATTTGTATTTAATTCTTTTAAATTCTTCCAAACATCAAGAAAGCATACATGAACGTTTTAAAACTCATATGGTATATTAAAAAATATTAGCTACCGAGACCTGAATGTCTTACATAAGAACACAGCTCCTTCAATGGAGCAGAGTTTATTATTTCTTTCTTCTCTACTTTTATACTACTTTCATTTTTGTTTCCTAAAGACCCTCAGAATTTAGCCAGAAAAATATATAAAATACAGAATAATTATTTTGAAAGAAATAAAGCACTTCTAAACTATATTCAGCCACAAGATGAAGAAATGTTAGATAAATTGTTATAAATATAAAAAACTAGATGCTTAGACACTTTATCCTACTTAAGAATCATAGCATATACAATGTGACAATCTCCATTTAAATTCCACAATTTGTACCATTACCTATATAACTGTTTTCTTTTTCCTCCTTTGTTAGCAGTGCCAAGGGTTAACTGATCCTGATCTAAGCAAAGCCAAGCAGTGAAGGAAAATGCAGACCCAGGCCACTTCTGAACGGCAGGCACAGAGATTCCTGCCATGCTATGTGACAAATTAAAATACTGCAGGGCACTCTCCAGGCTGAGCTTCCGGGCCATCGTCAGGACTGCACGAGTCACAGGAATGGTGTACGGGTGAATAAGCTCAGGCTCATCTACTCTCAGCAAGCACAGCAGTCGGCGGATTTCTTCGGAGCTCACAGACTGACTCCCCAAGGAACCATGAATTGCAATCAAGTTCTCAGCACAAGTTCGATGCAGGGAAGAATGGGATTCAAGGGTTTCAATGATTCTTATTCCCATGTTTGCATTCACACACGTAGTTCGGCTCTGTTTATTAATGCAACAAATTTTTTTCAGCCAGTCAGAGATGAAGATTTGTAGGTCATGGGAGTCTAGCTCCGGAAGCCATTGGATAAGAACCAAAAGAGGATGGACATTACTAATGCCCAAAATACCAACTGAAGTATGGTCACCCTCTACAGCCTGAAAAGTCACACAAAAGTAGAAAGTTAGTTACTGTTCTTAAAGTGGAACAATGGAACTTCTCATCATAAAGGCTGAACACTTACCATATTCATAAGTTCTTTAAGCAGTTCTAGTGATGGCTGACCCAGAGATGCTAACACCTCAAACATGTGCACATAGCCAATTCTTTCTTTAAATACTTCCTAGAGGGGAAACAACATATCAAAGCACCTTTTCAATGACTAAATTTGTTGGAATATTAAATACTGAAGACTTACTTAAACTATTTGGTTAATACAAAAAAAAGATTATGAAATCAGTTTCGCTCTCTTGTATTATCTATGTGCATCTATGTCCATCCCCTCCCCCACCCTCGGGCCTTTCTATGTTGCCTAAGCTGCCCTTAAAATTACAATTCTTCTACCTGTCTCACCTATCTCAGGGACAGGGGGACAGGCATGTGCCCTTGAACCTAGCTGTGCTCACCTTAAAATAGATTCTATATATTCCTTCTGTAATAATAATAAAGGTACAAAAGTCCGGCAAAATGCAAAATAGATTAAATTAGAAACAGCTATTATAGAACTATTTTCTCCATATTAAGTTATATGACACTTCCTTTACCCTCACCTTCTCCTCCCCCCCCCCACCCCACCCCGTACCCCTAAGACAGGGTTTCACTATATATAGCTTTGGCTGGCCAGGAGCTCTGTCTCGAAAAAAGAAAGAGAAAAAAGA